>WAAD01008537.1:78388-130090 GCA_013389945.1 Fregata magnificens
GAAAGAGTGGTTAGGCATTGGAACAGGCTGCCCAGAGAGGTGGTGGAGTCACCATCCCTGGAAGTGTTCAAAAAAGGTGTAGACGTGGCACTCCAGGGCCTGTTTTAGGAGTCATGGTGGTGTTAGTTGATAGTTGGACTTGATGATCTTAGAGGTCTTTTCCAACCTTAATGATTCTATGATTCTATGATTCTATGATTCCACTTAGGGATGTATTTGCTATTGGGTTTTGGGTTGTGGTTTTTTTATAATCAGATTTTAAAAGCTTTTACATGTTTTTTTATGAGCAAGGTGGTCTAGTTAAGTTATCAGATATATTGGAAACAAAGTGCTCTGTTGCTTATGTAGGTCTTCTCTGATTCTTTCTGACATGGAACACAGAATGGAGAAGTCTTTGTGCCATTACTCTGGTTTAAAAGTAGAATAACGAATTCTTCATCGACTTACAGTAATACCTCTTAATTTCCAAATTTTAATCAATGAACTCAGGAATATTTTTGTTCTGTCTGGGAGAAGTTATTATATTCTCTTCTATAATGTCCTTTGTCCCTTGCTTACCCATGTATCTCACTGTTTTTGGGCCAATACTTAAAAAAAAAAAAAGTTTTAGCTTTGAAAAATCTCTGGTAAGAGGTTTTTTCCTATCTCTGAAATTTAATCCTGCAGGGACCTTGAGATTTTCCTTCCTTTTGAATAAGAAGGTACCAAGAATGAACATGGGAGTTTGCCAGCAACCCTGAATCAAGTTTATTTTTAATTAAAAACATTGATTTGGAATGGAGGATGAGGAGAAAGGATTTAAAGGAGAGGAAGAAAGTATTCCTTCTTGAAAAATACTCTTAAAGTGTAAGAAATTGGATGAAATTAAACAGATAGGATCAAAATTGAAAGGAGCGGATTTTGATCTAAGGGATCATTAAATATTTAGAGAAATCTTAAAAGAAATAATATTGAAGCACTGCTCGTGTTTAATGGAGGCCAATAAGCCACATTACCCACATATTATCTTGAAATATAATTAAGGCGATATGAGCACTTCGTACTTTTCTGGTGGTCTGCGTATGAATAACCAGCAAGACGTCCTCTTGGAAGCTGAAGTAGCAAGAATGTCAGGGTCTGTCCTCTCTTTCATTAGTTGCGACTAATAGCAGAATATGAATCTGAACTGGATTATATTTGCAACTCTTTGGGACTCTACTGGGATTTTTGACAGACTTGATAAACCTGACATGTCGTAGCAGTTATGAGTGTGCCACATGTCAATGTACAATTGCAGAAGAGCTTTCTACTGGTCACTCCTGTGTGTCATGTCTCGATCTAAAGGTACAATACTCTAATGATCCGAGAGCATCCTGTGCTAGACTGCAGTTCCAGTGGAGAGAATGTGTGCTGCAACAAGCCATTCTGTTGCCTGTTTGGTGCTCATGACCCAAGCTTTTCTCCTCTGTTTTGTCTTTTATTTCTGAAAAGAATTAATTCCCCCTCTTCCCCATTTCATTTGGCAAACCTTGGGAAGATAGAATTTCTCCCTCTACATTTTTGTGTACCTTAGGGAGTTTTGGCTTTCTGTGTTTTTTAAAATTCAAAAATTCTGTACTTCCCCTAGTTTGGGTTTGGAAACTCATTTCAGACTTCCTCAGTAAAAAGAACCATGAACTATTGCAGAGGGTATTTCTGCTTTGGTTATGTCAAGATATTTTAACAGCAGCAAGCCTGTCAAAATATGTTTAAGAACCAATAGCACTTTTGAAAACTAAGTGGTTTTTTTTTTTTTTAAGCCTCTTTTCTGTGGAGAATGTGGAACCTTTTACACACACACAAAGAATACCATTGGGGAGACATAAAATTTTAAAGAATTATTGAATATGAGCACCAGCTGCCCTTCTCCTCAGCCATGCCCTGGATCTCTTGTTTGTGTTACGCTTCTAGCCTTCAAGCATCATGTCTGTAAGGGACATTTTCCATAAAGACCTTGACTTTTTCAATGCAGTTCCAGAAGATGTAAGGGCAAGAAGGAAAAGAGAGCACAGTGTGAAGTAGAATTTTCTTTTGAGTGCATTGCCTGGAGGTGGATATTTGTTATGTCACCCACTTTTCTCTCTCCCCTCCTCACTCCAAACTGTTCTTCCCTGTGACTCCTGCTATGTGGGCACATAGTCCTATAAAGAAGTCCCAGGAAGCAGAAGGAGCTGCTTCCTCCACTCAGGCACAGATTTTTGCATGAATATCTGATTCTGGTCTTCGTATTCAGCCCTAGAAGGACTTGAACCTGCACCCACTGAAGACAGTGATAAATATTCCATAGATTTTAGTGGTTCAGAAAAAGGGTTTATTCCTCTTTGCTCTGGGACTCCTTCAGTCTTCCTAAGCTACATAAAACCAGATTCATCTTGGTCTTGGCTGGGAGGGGTGACAAGGAAAAAAAAGATGTTTCAGTGGGATAAGATCTGTCTGGAATTTTAATCAACGTGCAGTGTGATATTATGAGATATATGTTTTGTATGTGTGCGTATCTAAGTATCATATATATATGAAATACAGCACAGATTAAGATATATGGCATAAATCATGCACATAACATTTTTACACCCACCCATACACACACACACACACACACACACATGCATACTTATACAAATGCATATATATTTTTCATATGTGCATGATGCTGACTATGTGCTATTCTGTAATTACTGTCCATGTGCAATCTGCCAAAATGTGATCCTTTAAGATCATGGTTCCCTTTGCAAGTGAAAAGCTGCTAGCTGTGGTGTACATAGCTAAGTTCTAATTTGGCAGTGGTCTTCACTTCTGCTTCAAAACCCTCCCTCCCACACATACACATATCCAGTCTGTTTTTTCTTTGTTTGTTTCATTTTAGTTCCTACCCTAAGCTATTTGGTAATATTGCAGTGTTGAACACAGCAGCTGTTTCATGAGCGTCTGATTTAAGGAGAGCACAGTCTCACAAATAAAGAGGAGCAAAGAAGGGAAGCAGAGACTGTGTGGGTTGCTCATTCTGGAGAAGACAGGAAGGAAACTGTAAATAAAAACACTCATGATGAGCCTAGATGTATAAACTATCTGGCTTTATACCAGCCACTTGTGTCGAGCAGTAGGAAGACACCTGCCTACTGCCTTGCATAGATTTGAATGTAAGATCTGGTAGGATCAAGGCCTCTAATGTCAAGGTTTTCTAATGTGCATTTAGGCCATAGCCCAGTACTTGTGATTATCAGGCATGTGCAATGATTACTTTTGCACCAGTGTGCAAAAATACTCATGGACCACTGCTTGGATTCTCTCAGAAGTGTGCTCCTTTTTTTTTGTAATGTCCCTTTTGGACTGTATTTCCTCTCTTTTGTCCCTACCTCTGGAGTTCTTTCAATACTTAGCTCTTCTCTTTCTACTGTATTTTAATTTGATTCATTTCTGGACCTAATCCAGAGACTGTTAAGTCCACAGCAGAACTACACTGGCTTCAACAGACTCCGAGGATCAGGTTCTTAATAGGCATTTAAGAAAGGTGTTAAGAAATTGCTCTGGGGCTTAAAACCCATTAGACATCCATGAACCAGGTATAGTGATTTTTTTTTTTTGTCTGCTCTATTCTGATTAATATGCCTTTCACTTCCCAATCTGCTTTATTTCATCAGAGGTTAATTCTGCAGGACATTATAATTCAGTAACAGCATTCCTTCTTAATTATTTTGCATTATCTCTGATGTGTGAACAGTCGTGAAACATGTGGGTTTCAGGGATTAATACCTTTTTCCTCTTTTCTGTCTTCTGTTTCAAAATGCGAGGAGGAAAGCGTGAGATTTCCAGGCCCCTGTCAGAGTGTGCTTGAGGTAAGGGAGGCAGCGCTGCCAGCATCCCCTGCATTAGTGTTGGGAAGTTCTGCCTCAAATGGCTTAAGCAGGCAGCATGGCAATTGCCGAAAAGGCTGCTCTCATGATCCCATTAATCTACCCCTAAGGGATCCACAGCAATTATAGCAGTTAGTGAGGCCCAAATGGAAAACCCCATAGACAAGGGAAAAGGGAGAGGCAGCAGACATTTTCAGGACTGTATACGAGCTGTGCTGTAAATGTTCCTCCACCTGCAGTTTTGACTGAGAGGGCTTGGTGCTGAGTCTGCAATTGCACCGAGTGGTCCCTTTACATATTGTGTGGGATCTGATAAATTTTTGGAGGATTTTTTCCAGCTGTGCTCTCATCACATTGATTTAATGGCCCTTAAGAGAAACCATAAAAGTGCTTTCTGGTTAGTGGGCCCCAGCTGTTCCTCATCGTATTGCATAATACAGCAGGCTGAGTTAACTATAGATTAATGATTATGAAATGTCTTGCTTAACCATATAATTTTTCAAACGTGCAAGGCATTGGACAAAATGTGGTTCACTGAGGTAACAAGATGACTACATTCACGAAGGAAAAAGGCTTAAGAGGTGAGGTATATTATAATGTAATCAAGATAAGATTTTCCACAGGCCAGCCATAGCTCTGGCCAGTCATTTTGTGATATACGTGAGCCATATGTGTGAGTGCATGCACATGCGTGCATGCTTGTGTGCTTCTCTTCACATGTGTGTTTTCCCTTAAGGACTGAAGGGTGATGGCCCACTGCTGGAAGCATTTCTCTGTTTTCATTACCAGGCAACAGTACAAGAAGGCAGCAGTATCATTTGAGGATTATCAGGCTCTCTGATGAGGCTAAGAGCATTGCAAGGCTGTATGAAACTGAGGACTCCTACGTCACAGTGTCATATGAGCTCCTGCTGTCCTACCAGCTCTGGAGCAGTTGAGCAACTAGGTAACTGGTGAAGCATGAGGGCCTCATCCTACCGCCGCTGAACTCAGTGGCCAAACCGTTGTTGACTCGAGTGGGGAGGTGGGGTCATGCCCTGTGTGGGGGAAACATGCCCTATGGGATGCTGCTGTACCAAGAGGTTTATTTCTAAAGTTTCATAAGAGTTCAAGGTCCCCTGTGGTCCCTGATCACCATAAAGGGATAACATGAGTAAAGGAAATTATAAAGACAAGTGAGGGTCCAGTGTTTTCTTTTTGGTAAGTAAGCAAAAAAAGTATGTACAGGAAAGCTAAAATACCATTCACAGATTATTGAAGAAAAATCCATATGATAGTAAGGGACCAGGACAAGACACTGTTTAAAGTAAAATAGACCTGATGAAACCCTAGATTGCTTCTATCCCTCTGCTTCACGTACTACGACAGCACTTCAATGGCTGTAAAAATTATATGTGCTTTTCTCAAACTACAGACAAACTAGAAAATGAAACATAATATATAAGCTCTTATAAAATAGATTGTGAAAAGTCAATAGCAATTCCATCTGCAGGCATAAAACCACAGAAACCCAAAGCTGCCTCTGGTGTCCTAAAATGCAAGAAAGCCTGAGTTTGATGTGTAACATCCTGAAATCAGGTGCAGATTCATTTTGTTCCCTCTTTCCCTAGAAGTGATGCAGCCTGCAAGAGTCTTGATGGGGTAGACTCCAAGCATCTTATTTTTTCAGGTGATCCTGAACATTTAAAACAATATAAATAATGTAAGATGAGAAACAGTCAGCAATATTAAGCAACCTAAATTAAAGAGGGATATTAAAAGCTGTAAGCATAGATTTTTTGTGGTTTACTTTTTTCAAAGTTGTTAAAACCAAATGAGAAAGATCCCTTCTAAATACGTGCAGCTCAGCAGATGAGTATCCAAAGTTGGGACACTACACCATAGATTCAGTGGCTGTTGTCAATCATCTATTATGACAGTGTGGATCATTTAAAGCAACTGAACCATGAGGTTTTTTCCTTGGATCCACCAAAGCTGGATAGTGAGGACATGCAACAAGTCATTTGGAGGAATATCTTTAAGGTTGACTCTCTAGGTCAGGGTATTGAAATGATTACTCCTAATTTTTTTTTAAAAGCTTTTCAGTAGACACCTTAAATCATCTAATGAAGGAACATCAGCATTAGAAATCTAGGTGCTATTGATTTTTTTTTTTTTTGAAGATGCAGCATAAAAATATAAATATTTGCCTATCTTTACAAAGAGTTTTTATAGCTAAGAACTAAAGGAGATCTAGAAGAATTAAGTATTGTTGTCATCTCTATTTGTTGGTGTCATCAAAATTTGTACTTCTGCCAGGTGAATTTTCTGTTGCTTAAAATAGAGACATGCTGTGTATTTCAAGAGCTATAGTTTGTCAGCAGTTGGATTTTTATGTTGGGTTACTTGAGCCTGAATTCATTTCTGATACATGCAGAGTAATCTTGGTCTTTTAGGACTGAGCTGGCTGCAAAAGGAAGTACGTGGCTTACACACCTTCCCTTATGTTTACCTACAAAGCAGCAGCCTCTTTTAAGCACTTGTGGGAAAAACCAATTGTTTCCTTCCTCTGGAACAGGAAACCACAGTCTGTTCATTCTGGCGGGTCCACTATGACTGAGCATATTCCATCAACAGCTTCTGCTGATGGCAACAGGGGAAAGAGTTTACTCTGGATTTCTTTAAGAAGAAATTAAGAAACAATTTAAATTACAGGAGGTACAGTAATAAGCACAGAACCACTTGAAACACGGCAAATTCAGAGACTGAATTTCAATCCCACCTGGATGCTTCAGGGGTGAATATGGCCCAGTGACACTCTGGGATGGAATCCCTAAGCAGGTGCAAATAAAGGCATTTGGGAAATCTATTTGTAGACAATCTTTGTGCAGGTATTACGTGAACATAAACAGAAGTGGTGTAGATGTTATAGGTATGTAACAGTGAGGGAAGTTTGACATGGAAAGATGGAAGTGGAAGGAGTCTCTTGATTGTTTTTTCTCACTCAAACATATAGGACCATATGCAGAAGCATTTATCTTTCTGTAATCTTAAGCAACGTTTTTCAAGTCTGCTTAACTGCTTAGTGTCAGCCAATCTTACGAAGAGTTTCTTTTGAGGGACAGTACAAGGGAAGCATTGACTGAAGCAGCAGCTGAGATAAAGTGCAGAACTGTTTTATCTTCCACAGACACAGTAAACAGTGGTGATGAGTATGAGGACTCATCAGAGAGCAGTTTTCAGACTTTACCTATTATTTTCTACCTGTCATTCTCAGCTTCTTTCCTGTGCTCTCTTTCAGTCTAACTTCTCTACTGTTTATCTGTTTGCAGTAGCCATTAAAATATCCTAATGATGATGTGAATTAGAGTAAAAGTAGCAGGTTGCCTTGGAAATCAAATGCACTTCTTTGTTAAAAACTTACAATGAATGGCTAGAGCTCTGACCAAGTGGGTGAATTGTGCTTAGCTATTGTGTGCAGATTATAAGACAAATTCCTTTGTGAAAAGAATTGCAAATGCTTTTTCTGGGTTGAGGAATATGGAATAAGAGTGAATAATCAGAAGAAAGTTTGTCTCATCTGATGTTTGTTACATGACTTTTCTTTGGGTTGATCATTGCATCTGGCTAGGAGATCATGTGCAATGTGATGTGTATAGTCAAGCTTCTCAGTTTGTAGAATAAAGAGAAGATATTTGAGTGTGGGACTGGAGAAACACAGTAACTATCTCACAGCAGTGCAGTGAGGTCTAGAGCAGTGATTCATGGTTGAAAGGACTGCCCTGTTTCACTGGTGCATCATGACAGAATCTAACATAAGTCCTTGCAAAGTGGACTTGTGCAGACTGAGTTAGAACAAGGGCTGTGGTGATTGCATTGTGTTAAACCATGCATGCTGATATGTTAGGAAACAATAGGCAATTTTCTCATGCCAAAAAAGTAGACCGAGCATTTCAAGTAGAAAATACTTTCTGCAGGAATATGATTGCAGACTATCATTTTGCTCCATAGACTTTGAATGGTTGCATAAATACTTGTCCTTCTAATTTAATGCTACATTGTTGCTTTTAAAATTTCATGATAATAATATATACTGGATCTTTCTGAGAAGAGAAGGAATTCATACGCAGCTCCATCAGGAGCTGGACCATATTAACAGGGCAATTTAGAGACAGACCCAAAGGCTGATCTGCTGAAAGACACCTTTTTAATTAAATCAACTTGATTATAAATAAGTGTAATATTGTATCTGTAAGGAAGGGTCAAACTGGAAAAGAGGAAGAAGGTAAGGATTAAATACTTTACTGGGGGCCTGGAACATGGTATGTCTCAGCAGGACCATTATACCCTGTCTAGAGGCACCTGCAAGACATATTTAAATCTATTTGTTGTCCACTTTGCGCATAACAGTCAAAATCATGTTGTAAGTCTACCAAGAAACTCTGCTTTGGCTTATAAATATAGTACTATGAGGGGTGAAAACCCCTAACTCTCTAACACAGTCATAACTTTTCCACTTTCTTAAGGTAAAGAAAGCTGTCCAAATCCATGTTTCTTAGTAGCATTTTAAGATGATTTTTTTAATAGTATGGGATGGGCTCAAGCCCATAGGCAAGAGGGTACCTCAGCCTTTCAGTCTGAAACTGTACAATGAGCAGCACAGTACTAGTAATATAGCAGCCAGTACTATATCAAAAACAGTAGTCAGAGGATTTATGAAGTCATCAGCATGGCCACAGACAAATAAGAGAGTGTCCTAACAGTGCTAATTAAGACTACGTTTAGTCTAAACACTGTTGGACTGTGTGACAAATTTAACTTGCCCTCAGGTCAGGAAGAAATAACTTGTTATGAAGATGAGTCATTCTGAGGAAATACTTTACTGGTAGTCAAGATCTTCATTACCCGATGATCAATTAATTTAATCTTAAGATTTATGAAAGTGATCTCTTCTGTCAACCTGCCCAAGCTGGATGTCACAAGATTAAATACATGTGGGAATGTCACTAATGCTATAAATCTTGATATTAAACAAATTGAGATGAGTCCTAAGCTAAAGATTTCAGATCTGAATGTTTACATATTTTTCAGCTCAGTGTTTGTCCATTTATTTACAACATTTTTACTCTATTAGATTTCCACTGTCAGAAGGAAGAGAATGAATAGTGAGGGTCCTGACCACAGGGGCCTTGCTGTGCTCTGTCTCCATTCAAATTTAAGCAGTCTAATGCTAGTTAGATGCTAAAAGGTAATATAAATGAAAGCTCCCAATAATTGTCCTATCACTTTTAATTCATTTCCAGAATCCAAAAATTCACATTGAGCAGTACAGAAAAAAAGCACCAGCATCTGTTTTGTTTCAAGGACAGCCAACGCCAGTGAAATTAATTGGGATTTGTAGGTTTACCCTTGCGCCAACCTTCAAAATAGCAGAGGTTTGGAAAATTAATTTCCACCTTGAAGAACAGACTGTTTCCATTTTTATCAGTAAAACATATTACTTTTTAGTAAAGAAAACACCATTAAATGGATAGCTGGGCTAAGGTCTTTTCAGTAACGGAGAGAATGATATAATCATGAGAGAAGGCGGCTTCATTATAGTGTCAGCATTTAATGACTGGACAATTTGATATACTGTCAAGCTCCTCTGAAAGAATTAAAACCTGCTGAATAGGTGAATTTTTTGTTATTAAAAAAAATGATTCCCTTAGCATTTTAGGAAGGACTTTTCCTATATGACCAGCCACAATGTTTTCTTAGATCAAAACCACAACCCTTCAGAGTGTTTAAATTGTTCCATCCTTCTCAGCGATATGCTAACTCGTAAAACAAGATCAAGCATGAGTGTAAGCAAAATGTACATGCAATGGCACACCTGATTTACATGTGCAGCTGAGAAACTATATGCCAAATGGCTGACTTACTGCAAGAACAGCTCTGGCAACAAATCTCACTTTTTTAGTTTTCTACAGAAAACTTTTTAATGTTTAATCTTTTTGAATACTTAACTCAAATGAAAGCATGAGACTTGTGGATTACAGGAAGAATGTCCCAACTCAAAATCATTAGTTAAAATGTAATTTTGTTTTGGATGATTAATTTTATACTTCTCCAGGTATACCAAAAGAAACAACATCCTGGAAACCATGGCGATCCATGGAGTTTTGATTGTGTTCAGCAAAACAAATCTTTACAAACTGAAACTTTGTCCAAATTAATCAATTTATGTGAAGTTTGATCACGTTTCATTAAAAATCCTTAACCAAACCAGTTACACCTGGTTCTAAATATTACTACAAATGTTTTTAATAGCTTTAGATTTTTTGTAATTTACTACAGAACTTGTAGTTTACCACTAAACATCTGTTTAACCTATGAAATCAAAAGGCAACACAAACACAATTTAGTATAGATTTTCTTCCAAACTACTAGTAACACAGTGTAAGGACTCAGAAGCTGCATGAATGTACAAACTAATGCAGCCAAATGAATTTGCTGAATATGCATTTTAATAATGTTAACAAAATAACTTGTACTTAAATTTTGGCTAAACATGCTTCCAATGATTTTTTTTTTTTGTGGAAAAAGCAGTACAAATAATCCAAAAAGCAAGTATACAATTAGTTTTTCAAGTCTTGCAGATAGCAGGCATGATCTCAAAGTGATGATTTCTATTAAAGGGTTTCACATTAAAATACTTTGTATAATGCAAACCAGATTGGCTTGGCTGAGGCCTGATTTCCAGCAGTTATAGAAAGCTATTGTTAACAGAAATGATCACTTTGGTAAGCTAACGGCAATTGTATGCAAATTCTGGAGTACGCCACAGACTTACTATTTGTGGTAAAATTGTGGCAACTTTCTTAACAAGACTGACGGAAAATTGCCAGTAGCAGGAATTGCTGGCAACCTCAAAACTGCAGCTGCGGTTATCCTCTCAGATTACTGAGAAATTGTAGCAGAGTTTGTAACAAAACTTTTGCTTATTACATTGAGAGAGAAAGTGAGAGAAGGGACACTGAAGAGATAAGTGCAAAGGCAAAGAGAAATACCAATATTGAGCAGTCCTGTTTCAACCTGGTAAAGACAAAATGGCTGCTATCTCAAAGGCTGTCAAGCTTGATAATTACTAATTAACTAATTTTAAACTACTCGTTTGTTATTGTATCACAAGATTGTAACTCACCTTCCTCTAGCTCCAAAGAAGCTAGAATGACTTTTGGCATTTTGTAAGGATGCAGTTGATGACTATGGTTGAGCTTTCAATGGTTTTAATAAGTCAGGAGGCTCTCCTCATCCCCTCTCATGTCCTGACCTGCCACTGATACCTCTGCTCAAGCCAGCTATGTGCAGGGATGTATTCATGTCCATTGTCTGAGCTGACTGATGACAAACTAGAACAGAAATCTAAAATGGTGAGGAATAGATGTAAGATCTCTATCCAGTCCTACGCACTAGAATACTGACACTGGAGTCACAGTAAGTTAAGCGCTGAGTGCCTCTGAAGAACCTCCCTGCAGTCTTGAAAGGATTGACTTTAGCAGTGGTTCAATCCCATAGTGTCTATCAAACCTGGCCAATCCCCTAGATCTCAATTATCTTCGGCCTTTTTCTTGTGCATCATGAGAATGTTTTCACAGATATAAGGGAGTTGACTGAGAGCAGTGAATATAAATCTAATAGAGCACCGAAGTAATTGGTTTACTGAGGAATGAATGCCAAGTTACTTAGAGAGAGAATGAGCATGAGTGAACCAAGAAAAACAAAAAATTAACAGGTTTTATATTAGATTACAAACATCAACTTCATTTTTTTGTAAGTAGAATATGTTCAACATTTAACCTCACCATTTCATTGTATTACACTTATCTTTAAGGGTGGCATCCATGAAATTCCTTAAATAAAGATACCAGGGTTTCCTTTATTCAATTTTTAAAATTCATGTGTTTGATTTAATTTCACCTGTGGCTGAAGCTAATTCCTATTGTGATTCCAAAAAACTGGATGGACGTGGGTCATTTTTTTAACATTGGTGTGCCTTCTGCAAAAAAATTCGCAACTTTACCCAAGCTCTGGAGGGTTGCTCATTCATAGAGGTTATCTAATCAAATTTGGAATTTCTTGGTACAACAATACAATAATATGGAAAACCCACAGTTAGTATACATACAGAATCATTTTCAATATGGGTACAGGAAGAAGCAGAAAATGTTAAAGAACAGGTAAATCTGAGCATACTCCAAAGAGGGGTTTCTCTGCTTGGGTGTTGGGAACTGGCGAGAAAACAATTTCTGAGACCTCTTGCACTGAAAGACAGATGAAATGGTAATTCCTGCTACCAGCTAGTTTGAGTAGATGGTTGGGTCAAAAGATGTATCAGATATAGACATCTGGTCAAATGTTGTCAGAAGCTTAATTTGGTAATGTTTATGTGTCAGGAGCTGGGTGTTGATCAGAAATGGCTGAATTCATACCATCAGCACTTGATTTACCTACCCACTGTAAAATCAGGTGTTGACCTTGATGTTTCTTGTCCACATTTATAGGCTGTTCCTAGAAATTCATAATTTCTTGACAGTATTATAAAGTTAGATGCCCACTTGCAGGCTCCAGGCCTTATTAGACTGTTATTTGAGATATAAGCTAAAGTATATGTTTGAAAGAAGTGATGTATCTTTTCGATAAAAATTCCAGAGAATAAACCTTTGCCCTTATTCTGTCTCTAGAGGAAGAGGAACTGGAGAAATGAGAGAAAAATATATTCTCAGTGGTTAATTCAAGTTTAAATTCCAAACCAAAGGTTTAGACTAGACATTATCTTGCACAGTTTTTAGCTTCTGATGACTTTACATAGGTCTTTCACTGCTTCTGGAGCTTAGGAAGAGTTCTAGAACATTGTTGCCTCATTAAATTTTCTGTGAAATTCATTGTTTGGCCTTGTTTCTCACGGACTTTACACAATGTTATTTCATTGGACAACACTGAGGAACTAAAGATAGATATTTTTTGTGGAAGTATACAGAATTTGCTAAAACTTACATTTGGTCTATGTGAATTCATTCAGTCCGTGACTTGATTTTTCAGGTCAATGGCCAAAATGGAAACTAAGAAAGATTATGTGGTTTGAATTCAAAATTTTTACTAGTTGTTGCTCTTTTTCTTACTTTATAGCTGAGAAGGAGAATGTGGAGATGCTTTTTCTTTGAGCTTGAGTCAGAGCTGGGATGTTAAACCAAGGCTGTGTACCTCCTAACCACCCAGATATTGGGAATTCTGGGGTGGGTTGAAGCAAATAAACTTTCATGGGGACAGAAAGGACAAGTCAGAATGACTCTCTTGTTCAAAGGTGAGTGAGTGCCCTCTCCAGGAAGATAGGATGTTCAAAATGCTCCTCATATGCAAACAGACTACCCAAACTACAGGCTATATGCCATCATTTTCTTCTCTGGCTGGTCTGCTTTGTTTTGGTTTTTTTTTTTTTAATGGAATATTGTTTAATGTGCTTTTTGAATCTAATCCAGAAAAGCAAAACACTTCATTTTGGAAATGCTGAAATGAACTGTTTTGAAATTTCTGCATTTCTTTCTTATTAATCAGATTTTTTTTCTCTCCTGAATATAGCTATAATTAACAAACAGCTTTAGTTCAAATAGAGTTACCATTTTTGGTGAATAAAAACAAGTAGGGGGGCACACATGAGTCCTTCCCCATCTTCGACACAGCCTCACACAGATGGCCCACCCATACGGTATATCCATGCCATACAGCACGACTGCTGCAATACAAATAAGTAGTACGTGACTCTGGCCAGGAAAAGGGAAGAGTTTCTTGCATCTTTCAGATATTCAGGTGAGATTAGTGGCTTTTTGCTCTGCAGGGTCTCTGGGATAGTCTTTGGGGCCCGATCCATGGCCTTTTTAAAGTCAGTGAGAATCATAACCTATCTTAAGAGAACTGAAAGCTGTCTACTGAGCCTGACACATGGCATCATAAGAGCAAGTAAATGGGACAGGACTTAATTCTTTCTTTGACTCTGAGGGGCTTGAAACTACTTCACTTCCCTGTGTGGTGGTCTGTTTGTGAAACAGGCAACAGCTTGCAGTGTGTCTTGTACTGGGGATCTTATAGAGTATCTGACTTGCTTTGACAGTCCTGCAGGAAAAACACCACTGAAGAGGAAGGTATTGCTGTTGTGACTTTTTCTACTCATTTTGTGAACACAGAGGGCATAAGAGCTAGAAGGGTGTCTGCAAAAGCCAACTAAATGAGGAGCCATCAAGTCTTTCCCATGGAAGAGCTGGGCCCCAGCTCTGCCACAGGCTTTCGTGAGTTGGGAGCAAAACAATGACCCTGAGCTCTTACCCCTGTGCCTGCAGCCACTCCAAGGAGAACAAGCTCTTCCAGCCCTGTCTCCTCCTGCACGCATGGTGGCTGCTCCCAAATGCCCACACATGATTCAGCTGAGCTGGTGGGAGAGACCTGTCTTTTCCAGGGCAAAAGCAGATATTGTGTTGGTTCCTCTGAGGGACAGTGGCAGGATGGGCAGAGCTAGCCCTCAGGCTGGCACCGGGGCTGGGCTGGGTGGATTGTAGCTTACCAGATCAACTCAGTTTGACTATGCATTGCTCAAAGCCTCACTGTAGACAGATTTTTCTCTTTTTTTGTGAAAATTTGTTTTAAAATGTATTTGCTCTCAAGTTAAGACTTTGTCTGCCAAGTTTCGCCCAGAAAACATTTTTGCAGCCAAGTTATAAACCCCTCCAAGTAAGGGTACGCAGTGCAGCAATGGAGAGAGCCTGAAGCATAATGGCACCAGTTAGCTCCCTGAGAATGCCACCTTTATGATCTGTTATCTTCCTTTGCCAGCTTCAGTTTGACATTTCATGAGAGCTGGTTGGGCAATTCATTTTAAGCTTAGTTTTGGACTTAGTTATCAAAATAGGACAGTAAAGCTCTCAAACATGCTGTATGTTCTTGGAAAACACTGCAGAAAGACAAATATTTCACTTGGACTGAAAGGAGATATAAATCTCACACAGAATGCCTGTCAGCAAATTTAGCTAATATGCTAATTGTCTGAGGAGTGGACTGATGGAATATCCTATCTTAAGACCTTAATGTGGAAAAATACATATCTGTCTTACACTGTGAATGTCATGTTAAGAAGATTCATATACCCACTGAAATGTTTGTCTAATCACAGAAATAGTTTTGGTATTTATTTATTTATTTTCAAAGGACTAATTTATTGTCTTTATCTGCTAGTTTGGCCAGAGAGTGTTCAGAAACTGAGTTCTGACTGGGATTAACACAGGGACCATTAAATATTTTTGAGCATATTATTTTAATTGATGACAGCTTGCTAGCAGAGGTGGTATTTACCTAGAGATTACAGGGCCAGTACGAGGGCATGGAGAATTCTGCAGTCCTGTTTCCACTGATTATACAAATGCATCCCAGGGGATGTAATCATCTGTGCTTAATCAGTCCCTACTGGTGTAGCTGGAAGTAAGGACTCCACCAAAGGCCGTGAATAGGCAGCACGTGCAGGTTAACTCGAAGGAGGTGTTCTTACTCCTTTCCTGGGTACACCCAGTGTAGCTGACAGACAGCTGCTGTTCTCCTAGCGCTGCAGAACCGGCTGCCTTTTCACCACTGGGAACCCATCTGGGATTACATATAAACATACGTGACTGACCTTCAGATCACGTACTAGAGGACACCAGGGCCCGTGACAGACCCTGCTGACAGTGTATCTCTCAGGAGGCCATGAGGAAGGGCAAGCACTTGGGGAGAGGAGGTTAGGGCAATGCAAACTGCAAAAGATGCAGGTTTTTTATTCTGTGGTGTTGTCAGCTTGACACTCACCAGGGTCTGGGGAGAAGATGGTTGGGAGCTGAAGAGCTAGCTATTCTGTTACCAGTGCATCCTATTTTTCAATCACTGCAAGTCCATTTTATGGCACTTTTTAGGCACTCTGGCTACAATAAGTTTTAAACTTTTTAGGAAACAGTCAGCACTAAACATGCCCAGTACTTCAGGAGCGAAGGCATCTTGTGTTGCAGAAATTCCCAGAAGGTGTCTTGTTTGGAGCTCTTTGCCTTCAAGGACTGTGGACCAAACACTGTTTGGAGAATAAACCCCCAGGACCAGTCTGCCACCTTTGTACACTCCTCACAGGTGGTTGTACTTTTGGTGTGATTCCCTCTGATGGAAAGAAGTCACCATATAAAGCTCAGATTTCTCCCAAAGCGTTGTGGCGATCACCACTTTGCTTAGGGGGATGGTGTTCAGACCTCCTAAGAACTGCAAAAGGGAAGGTAATCCAAGCATTACAGAGGTACAATTCTCCTTTTCAGTGAGATTTTTAGCTCACTGGTGCCAAAAAAACATGGTCAAAGTCTATTCACTTTGCCCTCGGTCAGTGCCACTGATTTTACAGCAATAATTTCCAAACTGAAAAAGTTTCAGGTAACCATTCCTCCTGCTGGATTCAGCACCACTATGTTAGCTTCACTTAAGTTCATCTTTTAATGAAAAGACTGCACACCTGAAGCAGAACCTGGAACTAAAGTCTGGGAGCCCTCCTAGCTGTAGGTTAACTGCTGTACTGGCTGCAGACATTTTGCACAGCTGTGACTTAGTTATAGACTGGAAGATTCATTGTAATATCCATTTTAATAAGAGGAAAAAAAGGTTTATCTGTAGCGCACTGGACTTCCAGAGTTATTTTTTCTGCTCTGTGGACATTATAATGAACTACAACAATATTACTATGATGGCTTTTTTTCAGAGCTCCATGAAATTTGGAGTATTTGTGCATCTCTCAGAAAGAAATCCCTTATCCGATCAAGCTTACTGATGACTCTCAACTTAATTAACCTGAGAAATATTCTTGAAGACAGGAGGATTCTGTCTGAGGATACACTTAACATATTTTCAATTGTTTTTACATTTATAATTCAAAATATTTTTTCAGTGAGGCACAGATAAGTGTTCATCTGAAAAACATGCACCTTTCCTGAGCCACTGCTGTGACCATTTTCATGTTAGGTTGACAAAGAAATAGAAAGGCATTTCCTTTAACTGTGGGAGAAAAGTCTTTGGTTGTCAGGTATGGACACTTTCAATATAGAAAGATAATACATTCTGAAAGTTTTTGGTTTGGTTTGTTTTATGAAGAAAGCAATAAACAAGAAAACAAATTTACAACCGTAAATGAGACTTGCAGCCTTATTAGAATTTGCATTAAAATAAGTGTAGATGTCCTGCAGGACTGCCATATGCATTATACATTTTTCTTCCAAGTAGCCACCAAAACTACCAGAGCAGACAGTAGATGTCAAATCCTTTTTGCTGCTTTTCTTTCCAGAGCAATAATAGCGATGCGGAAACAGCACATGGTTTTTCTAAAGTTATATTAGACATATCTGATCTTCATGTTTGCAGTAATCTGACTTTGGCAGGCTTTTTAAAGACGGACTAGGGAGTATTACATTAGACAGTGGTGCTAGGCAGCCAAACTTATGATATTTTGCAGTTCCAGAAAAGAAAGTTCAACACAGCCAAGATCTGAACAGAACAGATATTGTATATTAAAACAGGCTGGAAAACCTAAGAGAGAAACATCCAAATGTTGCCCAACTGAGCAATTGCACTGGCAGCTCGCATGGAGCTGAAGGTCTAAATCAGATATGCAGAAAATGGGGAGATTGTAATCCCTTTAATATGGGAAGTATGCCCTGTGGGGGACTACTTTTCCCAGCATGCAACTGCAAAATGTCATAGATCTCAGCCACCCTTAAGCAGAACAGCTGAAAAGCGTGCAAAATTGCTTTGACACAAATAATCATATATACAAAGTGGAGGCCATTGCTTCAGATGCTCCTGGAAAATAAGTCTCCTGTCTGTGTCCAAAAGAGATGGCAGAGATGTGAAATTATGCTGACAAATATTTTTGTCTAGTTGTACACCATTTATAAAGCTGTTTTGAACTCATCGCTGTTATTTGAGTTATGATGCTCTGAAGGAGAAATTTATTGCAAAGGTACTGAAATTAGTCATCTGAGAAAGTAATTTTTATTTTTGGCAGGGAGATCACTTTAGAAAATGGTATATTCTAAAAACAGAGACAAATAAAGGACTTGGGCAATGGCTACACTTTAAAATGGAAAATAGGCAATGTTTCTAAATAATAAAAATTAAAGGATGATGAAACAAATACAAAATATTTAGGGGTATGGCTTTACAAACTAAATTAAAATCAGTCAAAAATGCAGGAAAACTTTGAGCTGTATATCTTCCTTAAGCTGAAATGTCTTGCTGATATCACCTTCCAAGATAATTGCAGGGGCAGACACTGACTTCATGTAGGTACAGATGTCTCATACAGTGATGGGCTTCTCCAGATGCCTGTCTGCAAACACACCTTTTTAGGGGAAGAGATTGTAACTTCACTTTGATACTGAAAATAAGTTTCCTGACTGCTGTTTAGCTGTTCTGCATCAAGTGACTGAACACACATACATATTCCTGGATAAAATCTACAATGAGGTTGAGAGTACATACATAGCAGTGATTTGGCAAGAAGTCCTTTTATGAGGCTGTTGTGGTATTCCTAAAACAAACATTGTAAGACCAGAAAATATTATGAATATAAGATTTAAAAAAACCAATATGGAAACATATATATTTTCACATGAAATCTACCAAACAACCTTACCTCTGCCCCAGTGTAACATGATACATTAGGTATGTATCAGGCATCTTATTAATTATAATCTGGGGTTAGATCAAAGCAACTTCATTAAGGATTCTAATTCTCTCCTCCTGGTAATTCTGGAGGATGAAGTTTGTATTTCTAGGTGTCCTCACATAAAATAGACACAGTCATATTAATTTTAACCCACTTTTGTAAACTGCCTGAGTTTATAATGTTATTTTTCTTAATTAATTCTTACAATAACCCTGAAGTACAGCACATTTTTTTCACAAAAAAAGAGGCAGTAAATAAAACACAGCTTTAGTTTCACTCCAGAGTTTCTTTTTGCTGAAGAGCTGCCTTTAAAAATATGTGTATATCACCACGTCGTACAAGAACACTAAAGAAGGATTTGTAGGAGAAGGTCACAATGTCTTACTTCTCATTATTTGAGACACAATGTTTCCCTTTTGACTCCTTTATCAGGTATTTATTTGCTCTTTTAGGCTGCTTTGAACAAGAGGGAAATCAGCAGGTTTGGCTTCAGGTTGGAGAGCTGCTGACATTTCTGGTGTCAGTTCCCTGCCACTCGCATGGTCGCCTGTGCGCCCACAGCCCGCACCGCTTCCCCCAGCAAGTTTTTCCCCATTTATGCATCGCGACTTCTGCCTGCCCTTCGGAGCAGAGCTGACTGAAGAGTGCTTCCTTTGCTCACCGCTTCGTTAGTACATGGAGGGAAGCTGCGGTCAGGGTTAAAAGAGACTCTTGGAATCGGTTTCCGAAAGGAGGAGAAAACGTCCCTCTGCTGAAATGGCTGCCAGCTGAGGAATTTCCTGAGGAAGGACAAGAGTAGCCATTGCGGCAGCTCCTCAGGCATTGCCTGAACCACCAGCACCGCCAGCTCTGCTGATGAGGGAAGTTCGCAGAGGCTGCTTGGTGACTGAAGCTGGTTTGGGCACCTGTGCCGTGCCGGGTTTATTTAAACAATCTTTTACATCTGCCCTGCCCTGTCAGCAAATCCTTTGTGGAAAGTTTTCAGAAAATTGACTCTGTGGGCAGGCAAGTTTTATAACTGTTAAGGGCCACAGATCGAGCCTTTAGTGACCAAACCTTTCCATTTGAGAAAACTGAAGTCACCCTGAGCTACTGGCCTTTACGCAGCTGGTTCCGAGGTGCTGAGCACTCGCAGCCCACCTGGGTTTCTCTGATGTTCATGGGTGGTAAGAAGGATTTTAGAAATATAAAAATGCAAAACTGATTTTCAAAATGGCATTTTAAGTCACCTGATCAATAATTATGCCTTTCTTTCTGAATCCGGGAACTGGTCAGCCTTTCTCCACATGGATATTATGTGATGAAAAGCATTGAGCAGCCACGTCAGGCAGAGATGTACTCAAGCCAAACAAACTCCAGCGGACACATTCCATGTTATAGACGGACATCTCTGCAGGCGGTCCTAGACATACAGTAAAGTTGCAGGTAGGTTTCTGTTATAAACCACCCTTTCAAGCAGCCCATCTTTCCACCTTATAGTGAGAACAACCCTTGGCAAGGCTTAATTTCTGACACTCTCTCTCCCACTTCTGGTATGCTCCGTATCGTCTAAAGCCTTTAAATACTTTTCTGAAATACATACCACAGTTCAAAGAAGGGTTATGAGCTTGATGTAAAATTACCCAGTGTGTTTCTTTAACATGGTCATCCTATAAATAAGAATTTATAATAATGATAATCATGCTGGTCCCCTTAGGCCTTACAATTTCTGAAACATGGGGTTCTCATTAGCATAGCTAACTAAAAAGGTATATACCTAATTTAGTTCTGCTGTCTTTTCAGACTTGTCAGGGAAGAAGCAGCATGCCTGCTTGGCACCTAAAATGGGACCTGTATAAATTTTAGGTGCCTTTCCTTGGGAAAGCTATTTGAAAACCCTATAATCCTATGAAAGCCTCAACCCAGATGCTGTCAAAGCTCAGTTGTATGTCATTGCTCAGCCTGCATGTTCCCAGGGTGCTGTAAACTAGGTGCCTTTGAAGGAACAAAAGCTCCAGCTCTGAGGAAAAATATGGTTAGCTCCAATCTAAATTGGGAGGATCTGGAGATGCATCTCAAGAGGAGCCTAATTTTGAGCTGGCTGTCAAATTTTTGGCTGTATATGAGATGGTAGAGTCCAGCATTAAACACAACACACATGACTATTTTAATTTTAAAAAGCCCAAACAAGTGATGGTGATAATAGTATCTCAGTATGCTGAATCATTGTCACACCTAAGCTGGAGACTGCTGAAGGGATTCTCTGTGGATTTATGTCACTTAGGCATAGGTAAATCCCTTACCATAATTAGTCACTTAATTTTGGTTAAATCCACCACAGTGTGGATTCCTAGGGAAGTGCTGAGTACCAGCCATTGCTGAAGCACTCAGAAATGGTGGGGCATGCAGCATAAGATAGCTGTGGTTTGTATATTGTTCCAGAATAAGGGTACTTTCTTGAACAGGAGCCATAATAAAATTGCATGAAAGATATTTCACACTTTAAATATGAAATATTTATGAAATAAATGGTCATGAAAAAAACCATCAATGAAATATTTTACCAAGTTTCAATGAAGAGCCTTCCATGTAGAATGAAGCTGAGAGTACAGTCAAACCTGTTCTTCTTTCAGGTGCAGAAATGACTGACTGAAACAGACCTTTTTGGAATATCTTTTGTGCTTTAAAAACATGGGGTGAAATCGCAGCAGTATCAAATGCGATGACTACATTTCCTTTGACCTCAGTGGATCAAATTTTAGCTCAAGGAAACTTGTCAGATTACCAACAACTTACCTGACAAAGCTGCAAGACAAAGAAAAAATGTTCCTCTAGATATTGCTATTATCTCTCTGATAAAATGTACCACAGTTGCAGGTAAAGCTCTGAAGTAGGTTGTCCTCTTGACAGCACAGAAGGCAAATTTCCTTTTCCACAGCAACCCAGTAGAAATGTTGCCAATACAACCTTTCCTACTTATGGAGATAATAGTAATGAAAGAAAGGTCAATCATGGCTATATAATAGTTTAAAATACAGTTTCGTCTCTCTTGACATCTGCATAGACTAAATGAGTTGTTGAAGGATTTGAACAGTTTTACAGAGTATATTAGGTTTCATGACTTGCACACAAAAAAAATATTCATTTGGTTACACGTTGGAAAACCAGAGCCAACAATAACGTTGGGATTTATTAAAAGCAGGCCACTGTTTTAATGGGAAAATATTTTTATGCTATGAGCGGTAATGACTTTTTTACAACTCTTATAAAAACTCAAAAGAAGAGCAATGAAGATTCTTGGGATGGATGGATTTTGCTGCTCTTGAGTCAATTAATAGAGTAAAATATTTGTTTTTAAATGGACACAGCACCTGTTTCATTAGCTAGTGGGAAAACTAGAACCTTCTTTACCATTTAAATTGTGGAAATCATCCTATAAAAACTAAAGATGATCAGGTGTTAACTGATGCTGTGTGACATACTACTTGTGGGTATCCTGAAATTGTCCATTTCTAATAGAACCGTCAGCTACCTGGCAAGATTTTGGTAATACAGCAAATTATTACTATAGATTATATTTCACTCTGTCTGTCACACTGCATTAGGCTGCCATTGTAGTGTCTCTCTTGGAACTGCCCTTTTGTCTGGATTTCTCCTGATATACAACAGAGTTTCCAACCACATTGAGACAGAAGTTTTGGTATATGGTTTTGTTCAGACAAACTATTACACTCGCAGTGTGCCTGCGAACAGGTTCCCTCCCATCCTGTTCAACTGAGCCAGGTGATGGAGACTTGTGCCCACTACTGAACCACTTACTGAAAATACCCAGGCTATCACAAACAGCTCAGTCCAGCCTGGTCTGCTCTCTGCTCTCAATTCCAAACCCATTTTTCAAAACTTCGGAAAGGAAAGGGGAAAGGAAAGGGGAAAGGAAAGGGGAAAAGAAAGGGGAAAAGGAAGGGGAAAGGAAAGGAAAGGAAAGGAAAGGAAAGGAAAGGAAAGGAAAGGAAAGGAAAGGAAAGGAAAGGAAAGGAAAGGAGAACCTACAAGTTGCCAGGGGATTTCGTTAACTGCTGTTTTTACTTTAGCATCTTAGTACTCAAAGCATGTTTTATTCTCATTTCTATCAGAACTCGACTATTCAGTATTGCAATACACTCCTGTTAGGAGTTAATTGTTTCACTACTTCACTTTCTACTGCGTATGAAATTTAGACTGTAATGTGATAAGCTTGTGTTTAGCTTTTGCTGGATCACTTCCACTGCTTTGTCCTCTTTCTACACTTCACTGGTAACATGACTGGAGTAATACGGTATTCTGGAATTAGAGAAAGTCATATTGTTACTTTTTTCGTATTTGTTGGAGACAAAGATATTGAGCTTTGGAGAAGGCTGTAGCTGTGGTGGGGACACATAATAGAGTAGTGTCTCCTGCATCATCTTCATATGCGGGTGATGTGGGTGGAAATCCCATACAATTCCCCAGTAACTGATGCTATAAGCATCCCTGAGGTGTTACTCCTTATCACATGATGACCGTTGTGTGTATCATGTCTTATATCGCAGCTTCCCCAGATAAATCTCCTTCTGCCAAATGTGCTTCCACCTTCTTCAGTGTTGAAATAAATTAATTTATGCCACCTTCTCTTCCTCATGTGTAAATCTGTGTCTATGGCCACACAGAATGTCCCAAATTTTTCCGTTCATGTGTATTTTGTATGGACTATCACTTAAACTATGGCAGATATTTAACTCACCTGAATCTACCAATGTAGATCCAGAACCAAAGAGTCATAATGGTTAGTACTAACGTAAATCCACCTACCACTCATAGCAAGCTCTCCTCCTAGTTTCTACTTCCATACTGTTTGTCTCTTTGATGTCCTTTGACTTCACTGTAAGCATTTTTTCCAACATTTCTTTCATAGTCCTGAACTTCTAATGAGACCTATTGTAATATGCACCTGTAAGCCCTTCTGCCTATCTATAGCTCACCAGGGTAAATCTTCCACCTCTCCATTAACTTTTAAGTGATAATGATGCATCTCTCTCTTCTATCTGAAGCAACCACAAAAAATTGCCTTTTCTTGGGAAGGGTCATTGAGAAACTTAGAATGACGCATGTTGCTCCTAAAATCCCCAAAGAGACTTAACTGGGTAAATTTACATCATCACTTTCTGGTCAGATAATAGGTCTATAGACTCTCTTAACTGATTCACCATTTTCCATCCAATCACAAGTCACTGGCACATGAACAAATATGGTAAGGTTAGATGGGAATTTGCAACACAAAAGCTATTCTTCCCAATAACTGTTTATGTGTGTTCTTGTTCCCTGGGATAAATGTGGGAAGATGCACAGTGCATGCTTGTGAGCAACGATGGCAAAGCAACTGATCTAAGTCTGAGTTTCGTCCATGGTGATTTGTTTGTGCTCCTGCATCTCAAGATACCACTGCTACTTTCTAGATGCAAACAGGGAAAAATATTCTCTTGTTTCAGATAGATACCAGAATTGTTTCTTTAACAGCAAACATTGTAAAGGATGAACTTGATGTTACAGCATTAAAAAATGTTTCCAATTCTTGTTAAATCTTTCTCCTTTAGACTCGCACACAGAATTGATTTGTCTGCCTGCGGGGATGAACTTAGGAAAACCTGGAAAAATGCATAACTTTTGTACTAGCTGTAGTCTATTTCAAAATACCCAAAGAATTAGGCACATTTCAGCCTACCTGCTTGTTGTTACTGAACAGAGGAAGAACCTCGGCCTAGTGGCTGGGAGATGCTCTTTTACTTCTTTCTCACTCAGAATTTATCTCACATCAGGATCAGGTTTTACAGCTACATTTTAAAGGTCATTTGGACATTTACAGGTGTATACAAATACTCTGTATGCATAATGTCATGCAATATTAATTTCAGTGGAAGTCAGGAGATTTTGGAACTCCCTATGCATCTGTTTACCCATACACCCTGTGAGAATATGCATTTGAATCAGCATTAGGTTATTGGGCTAGGGGCACTGTCAATGCACATACCTGTTACCTAATCCTTTCTGTGGCATATTAAAACTGCAAACTCACCTAATATTCCATCTGCATTAAAATGTGTGGATCTATACAATATATAAGTTTATGTAACTCATATAAAAATATGTTGAATGTTTTTTAGGTTGCAAGGTCACAAGTACAAAAATTAGCGGAAATCAGTTGTACTTCTATTTTTGCTACCCAGTGTATGGCTCCAGACAATTGTTACAGCTTGTTGTTGAAGGTCTGCATATCCTACACAGAATGAATTAGCTCCTGGATATTATGTAGTTCTCATCATCCCAAACCTCAGAAACTGAGGTGAGGTAGCAGAATTATTGTAATATTAGGTTACAAAGAGAGAACCAAGATACTTCTCTTTTTTCTTGCAATCAAGTAACACTGGGAAAAGTGAAGATCTTTTAAAAGCTTCTTTTGTTTTCATCTGGTATCACAAACACTGGAATACCTTTGTCACAATTGCATTTTATATTACAGCGTAAGCAGATACTCAATCTAAAGAGGAGACATAACCAAAAGAAGTGTATTAGAAGCCTGTAAGATAAGTAAATTTACAGTTGCTTTGGTATCTCCCCTGTATTTCTACATGCTAGTGTATTTCGAGTCCTTAAGTTTAACCTTAACTCTGTATTTTCTGTATTTAGAAAGCTAGTTTGCAAATAATTGCATCATGTACAGAATTACTTTTTTTTGCCAATCTATGTTACTGATATTTGCTTCTACCCATGCATCTTCAAAAAAGAAAGTAGCTGGTTACTTCTTGCTTTTTGTTTAAGTATATATATGCTAACATTAACACTTGACCAATGTCAAGACAGAGTTAAGGTAGACTGCAGATATGAGTAAATATAAAGCAAAACTATGTGCTTTGGGATCACGACATCTTTTCAATACTAGTAAAGAACGGCTGCCAGAACCTCCAGGCTGATTCTCAAGGGAGAGGTGTGGAGAAACTTCTGGCTCTTGATTGAGACTTCAGCTCAGTGAAAGTTAAACCATTGAAGCCCACAAGGAAACTATTGCCAAAACCACAAAAATTGGACTTTTTGCTGAATAGAGCCCATAGAAAGTGATCTTTCATTCTGAGTTTAGAATGCAACAGATATTTCATTTCAGCTGAGCTCAAAATTGGAGTTATACACGTTGCATCTTTTACCTGTTTGAAAAATGGAAGATGTTAAATCACAAAAAACTTGTCACCTTCTCTGTGAGCTTCATTTTATTGGGAACAGTTTCCCACAGATGACAAATAAACAACAAGTTCACCCCATTGCACCTGTATAGTCCCACTTAAAGTAACGTACTTCTTTGTACCTCCATAAAGGCTGCAAGTGCAGAAGCAATTTAAAAAGAGGAGCTTAGCCAACCGAAGTGTGGTCGAAGCCTATAGTTTACCAAACCGAATAATCTCCAGCAATTCGAACAAATCTTCTCCCTGGGACCTTCTGAAGATAAATACTAATCCATCCAGCTCCCTTCCTGTTTTGTAATGTCTCCCTGTCTAATTTAATAAATGCTTTCTTGCTGTTTCTTGGCGTCTTCCAGAACAAGGAATGTAAACTGAAAAGACCATGGAGACTAGCGTTGGCCCAGGATTCCACAATGAATAATATCAGGAGACACAGAGATGAGTGTGTCAGCCCATACCTCTTGCCACGGCCTCTAAGAAGGAAAGTTGCTCAGTGCTGTGTGAAGCAGGCTTTTGTTATACAATAGTTAAGGCACGCGAAAGTCAGAAGAAAAATACATGCTCTAACAGGTCAGCTGCTAAGCCTACTACAGCACAGGAAAAAAATGTCAAAAATAATAAGAAGAAAGGTAATGCTGAGAGAAAATAGTACAGGACAACAACAATCACCAAAGAATTACTGTCAATATTTTCTGACGCCTTCAGTCAGGTAGAACATGCCAGGAAAGGACAGTAGTTGCTGGATAAATATAATTTATTTATTTCTAGTCTATAGCCATCTGTTATTGTCTAAATTAATGAAATAGGATTTGTATTGTGACAGTTGTTCTCCAAAATGAGCACCTTAACTTTTGAAGTCTAAATTGTTTAAAATTAAGATAATTCCTTTTTAAATAGTGTATCTCAAAATATACATGAAATTCATCTCTCTCTGTGAAATGGATTTTCTAGAGTGCACCTGAGATTTAATTCCTATTCATTCATGGAAGAGCCACTGCTGTAGATGCACATAAGAAGGTGTACTGAAAGCATTCATTAATGCTGCTTCTGGGTGGCCTTGGAAAACTATGAAGTCTCTTCAGACTCTAATATTTTGGCTCTGTGTAGATTTGCCCTTCAGAAATAGACCACTGTTGTCTACATGTTCGTATACCCTGTTCTTGGAACTTTGAACTATCACAAAAGACTATTGTGTTCATAAAAATTAAATGCTGAATGGCATTTATCTGCAGGTTACAGAGCCCTCTGTAGAAAAGCTGAAGCTTTAAGGGAAAAACAGTACAATGAATGTGCAAAGAACAGCATGGTTTCTAGCATTGCCACTGTGAATTAGGTATCCCTGAATGAGATCAGCTTGGTGTAGGTTTTCACCTATTTGTAAAAGAGGGCAAGGCTACTGTTATTTGTCGTTGAATGATTTGAGATTTATGAAGAAAGACTAATGCATTCTTATTTATTCATATAATTCATTCCTTCGTGGCTTTTTCCAAAATTCTGTCTTTGTGCACTTCTTTTAAGGTCACTGCAGGGTTTTGTTTGACATTAGGAGAACATTTTGAGAGAGCACAGCCCTCCCTAGATCCAAGGGCTCTTCAGTACTCTTCAGGATTCATGAAGGGTACTCACCAGTACTCCTTAGCTTACATGCCCCTTTCCATTCACGTACTGCAGTCTGTTACCTCTCCTTTTGACTCTAAAATTCAGGTTAGCGGAGGAATATCCTGCTGCTTCTTTGACAGCCTTGATCATGCAGTGGGAGCTGGGCAGTACAACAGTAGAGTGTCAGTGATTGCCACCATGGACTGCCAGTCCTTTGGGAAATACGTATTTGGATTTTCTGAGGCACCCTGAAATCACTAATAAAGGTAACCAACTTATTTATTAAGATGTCATTTATTACAATAATAAATGATTCGAAAAATAAAAATAAAATAAATTGAGATAAAGTCAGATAATATTAAAGATTATAGCTACCAGTAGATCAGGGCCATGGAGGCATCCACAGGCTGCTCCGACCCTACCTACAGCCCAGGACCCGGTTTCAGTCCCCCCAGGGCTCCCCCCACCCTGCCCACAGCCCAGGACCCCATTTCAGCCCTCTGGGCCATCAGCCCCTGCTCCAGCAGTGCTGCAGCAGGGCTGGTCTCCAGCTCCCCACAGCCCTGTCCTGCCCAGCCATGGGCCCCCCTGAGCCGGGCTCACCTGCAAGCCTGCGTCCCAGCCAATCACAGAATCACAGAATGGTTGGGGTTGGAAGGGACCTCTGGAGATCATCTTGTTCAACCCCCCTGCTTGAGCAGGTTCACCTAGAGCAGGGTGCACAGGACTGCGTCCAGGTGGGTTTTGAATATTTCCGGAGAAGCAGATTCCACGACCTCTCTGGGCAACCTGTTCCAATGCTCTGTCACCCTCACAGTAAAGAAGTTTTTTCTCATGTTCAGCTGGAACTTCCTGNCAGAACTGGACACAGTACTCTAGACGTGGCCTCACCAGGGCAGAGCAGAGGGGGAGGATAACCTCCCTCGACCTGCTGGCCACACTCCTTTTGATGCACCCCAGGATACCATTGGCCTTCTTGGCCACAAGGGCACAGTGCTGGCTCATGGTCAGCCTGCTGCCCACCAGCACTCCCAGGTCCTTCTCAGCCGAGCTACTTTCCAGCAGGTCAACCCCCAACCTGTACTGGTGCGTGGGGTTGTTCCTCCCCAGGTGCAGGGCCTTACACTTGCTCTTGTTGAATTTCATTAGGTTCCCCTCGGCCCAGCTCTCCAGCCTGTCCAGGTCTCGCTGGATGGCAGCACAGCCTTCTGGCGAGTCAGCCACTCCTCCCAGTTTGATATCATCAGCAAACTTGCTGAGGGTACATTCTGTCCCTTCGCCACCGTCAGCCCATCCCCAGGGAGGTGCCCGATGTCTGGGGCTGTGGCTGTCCCTGCTGCCTCAGCTGCCCTGCTCCCCGGCGGGGGGCAGGCAGGCAGGGCCTCGCCACCAGGGCCCTGCCCATCCACCTACCAGTTTGGGGAGCCTCCATGGCTCTCGGTGCCTGAGTCCAAGGAGCCGCTGGCCCTCATGACACCCTGACGCAGTCAGTTCAAACCCGGGAGACTCACTGTGTAACATCCATACAACAAGATGTCAGGATGCCCACACAGCCATTTTAGCCATAAACCAGTCCTTATGTTGGCAAGGTCCTATGATCTTGCTCTCAGGACAACCTTGTACTGAGGTGTGGCTTTTCCCCTGGAGGAGTCTATTCAGTTTCAGATGTTCAACCAATGAGTTTCTTGTCATTCACAAGTTCAACTCTTAACCAAGCTCTCCATTTTTAACAATTATTTCCCAAGTGACTACAGTGCTTCAGCTTTGGAGATAGAGGTGTCCCCCAGGACGTCTGGCCAGGAAGCAAAGAGACTTTCAAGCAATTATGTCATTATTTACCTTGGCTGTAAACAAGCCATTTAGGTTTTGTGAAAGACACCCCCCTTGCAGGTAGCGGGGTTGGATTTGAACGTAACAAAAGCCACATGTTGTACAAATATACATGTAATTTCACAACAATGGTCTGCGTAAGCATGTGAAAAAGAGCAAGCCACGATCCATTACCAGCTCTTATTAAGGATCGGGAATGACAGTATCTTAGCACCCTTCAGTGTTTTGGGGGATGAGAATAACTCACCCTTAACCATGGTGGTTTTGGTTTGGAGGACAGAATGACAGAGGACATAGGCATTTATAGAAGCTGTTTGCAATCCTGAACTTTCCATAACTGTGACTATGGGATTGAATCATAGGTCTTTTTTAATCTGTCCACATTACTCCACAGATTCTTTTCTTACATTTAGCAGTCTCCACAATGAACCTGTGAATCAAAAGTTGAGCTATTGCACTTCCTGTATTTTGTTTTTATCCCTTTGGGTTGACTAAATGGTCAGAGGTTAGGTTTGGCATCATAAATATTAATGATCTCCACATAGCTGGATGGAGACCAACGTTTGGTTGGTCTGTACTTAAAAATTTGTTTTGTTTTCCTATGTGTCATCCATTCACTGGTGTCTCCTTGTAGAACTATGTAATGGGGTTGTGGTAATCCCTTGTGCAGACACATAAATAACTACACCAAAAACATGGATGATAAAAGGTCCTGGTGATTTTCATTTCTTTGATGTCTTAAGTGTTTTCCTGGTCATTTATCTCTTTTGGATGTTAACCTTTTTATTCAGCACTCCTAATCCTGAACTTAATTTTAGGAAATCATTTCCTATGTGGCTTATGTTTTATTGCAGTGTGCACACTTTATTTTCTCATGTTGCTTCTGACGGTGTGGAAAGGCACCTACCTACTAACCAATTTCTGATGAAATTTTGTGACTTTAAGAATTAGATTATACATTATGGTTCCCCAAGAAAACAATGACCTAGGTCATCCCTTCCAGTCCTACTGTATCCCTATGAGATGGGAATAGAAGCAGTTCATGTTGAAAGAATAACTTTGTTGTTTATCTAACTTTAGGTGTTCATTGCACACCCAGTTTAACCTTTTCCACACCCATATGCTGGCTTCTTAGTTTTCTTTCTGAAAACTTTTCACAGAGAAATAAATAAATAAACACACGATCACAAAATAAAAACTATGAACCTGAAACTGAGAGCAGCATTTCTCAAGCTGTGGTAACTTCAACCAAATTGAGGACTCCAGCAGCATGTAAGAATATTTGAACTGCACAGTTCATCTGGGTCTTGATAAAGTAGAAGCAGAGATAAGAGGCAACACATCAAGAAAATATCCAAACCTTCCAAAAGAATGCTAATCAAAGCTTTACAGCCTCCCAGATCACACTATCATGTATTGGGTATAAGCAAAACAAATTTTAAAATTTCACTTTAAAAAGTCACTTCAGGTATGAATGGCTTAGTTTTCAAAAAATTTTGGGTTGCTTCTGCTTCATTACTTTCAAAACAGGTGTTTTATGCTGTGTGAGTGTTGAAAGAACCCTCTGGGTGCAATGTAACATGACTTATCAATGGCTAGAAGTGGACTTCAATATCTAGTGATGATATAGGTCAGAAATAGTCTTTTAAGTTTTTGTTTGTTTCTATTTCTGCTGGACTACACAAAACCCCTGTAAAGTTATTACGCATTTGCTGTGGAAAAAGTTAGTGGTCCATAACAGACTCCTACCTGTTACAGACTGAAACTGAAATAGCATTTAAGAAAGAAAATTAAAAATTAGAGCTTAAACAAAGAGCTGGCTTTATAGACTGATTTGTTTTATACAAGTGGAGGTTGGAGCCATTCAGAATGCTCTTGTATTGGAATAAATCTGTTGTGAAAAATGGTCAGTAGCTTTCATCTAACACTGAATAAGGAACTTTATTGTAACAATAACAGTAAAGCTTTTCTGCATCTTGTATTCTGTTTCAAATTATACCTTTTGTCTAAAACCTTCCCTTGCTCCTGCTGCTTAGCTTCCTCATACTGGTTATACAAACAGTCCAGTTCTGCTTGTGGATGAGAGATGGATTAAGGAGCATGTCTCCAGTGAGGTTAAAGATATATGAAAAGAACACAGCAGTGTATCATACGGGTGCCATTTACCAGGATCTAGGCACTGGAGGAGGTGTAGCTTTCTGAGCCAACTCCATAAAATGCTTCTTCTTTCCCACTTTATGTTTCAGTGAACACAGTAAGCAGAAGAGGAAAAGTCCTCTTCCTGTCTTATCTCTGCCTTCTCCTGTAATGTACTAGCAGCCTAGCACATGTAACACCTACTGCAAACACACAAGGCAGAGATTTGATTGTTGTTCATTTAACAATGCAGTGTCCATCAGTTACAGCTCCCCCCCNTACCTAAAGGATGACACAGGTATGACTTGGCAATGCTGTGAAGCCATTTTTAAAAACATGTACTTTTCATGTACTTGTACTTCAGTGCTGAATCCCATTCAGCATTAATGAAAGATTCCCATCTATTGCAAGATTTCCATCATTACTATTCCTATAGTAATGCGGTTGCTATAGCATCTTTTTAAACTCCTCTTGGCTTTTTTTTCTGTGCTGGGAACCCTAAGTCATCATTAGGGACAGTCCAGTAATTATGTGAGCAATGTTGCTGCAGTTATTGAGTCAAATGCTTTGCCACCATGTCATATGACACGGACAGTTCAAGAAAAGGTACGGTTATAGAATAAACTGACAAGTCAAATTATTCTGTTCTACACTGTCACCCGTTGTCTTGCAAATGGCTCAGTGTTAGCAGAGAATTGTAGTTTCTTATTTTGGTAATGTAGACACTGTTGATAGGAAATTTATAGTAAGTTTTGGTGTTCCTGGGCACTTTGTTATCTAGGCACAAGTACAAAATTCAGGCGCTTCAGAGCTTCAGAACTTCAGTAATGTTTTTTTAGAAGATTGCATCACAGATCTCTATTAGCATCAGCCACACACAATAACACTTTAAGAGCATGGTATGTTCATTCGTGTTCCTGAACAAAACTGTTTATGAGCTACAGCACTTAAGTTGAATGAGGTTTTGGCGATAGATTCCACACTGTATAAAATAGCAGTTCCAAACCACTGTCTTTGAAGTACATGTGATTAAATTACTTGTTGTGAATAAAGTACCTAAAGAACTAAGCCTTTTTTTCTTCCTGTTCACAAAATGTTCTCGAACTTAAGTTTAAGAATGGATCCATTATTTGTATTCCCTGAGAAGTTTGTATGAACAACTTTCTTCCTACAAGGGTCAATCCTAGTTGTTTTCCATGCATTATTTGTGGCAAGTGATTGATGTTTACTGTTGTGATGTATGCTTCATTACATTGCTTATATTGTGCAAAAGTAGCTTTATTTAAAATATGAATGATGAAAAAGGCAAACAAGAGCTTTTAACGTAAATGGCAGATAAAGGTCAAGAAATTACGGAGTTTACCATCTTGTTGCACTCCACTGTCCTGGTATGGCAGCCTAATGAAGTACAGCTATGTTGCACAGTGTCTTAAGTGCCTTAAATTGGGCAATGCTACAGACTTTGTATTCTCAAGCCTGTCTTTCACTAGCAGCTCTGGAACCTGTAACCTAAGCTGTTGTGGCAGTGGCTTTCCAGAGCATGCTCCAGTCAATACTAGTTACATAGGAAGCAAGAATAAGGAATTGGAGTGATTCCTGATGAAAAGCTATATGGGAACTTTGAGTTACTAAGGCAAAAGTACTGGGGGGGGAGGATCACATGCTGCATGGAAGAGGATGTCGAGGAAGGATGCTTGTCTGGGGAATTCCTGTTCCTCTTCTTGGATGGTCACTGGGAGACCTTCTCCCCAGTCCTTTCTGTATTCTTCTGTTTTGATTTTTCTCCAAAGTTAATATTCAGTGTTAGAGTTGGTGTATGTGATCAGCTACAGACCCTGGCAGTACAGATTTGTGCATGCAAGCTTGTCTACACAAACTTTTTTCATTCCTTTTCTGACTGAATCCCTGTTAGTACAGCGTCATCCAGAAAGAAATGTCCATCCAATATTTTCCTAAGAGCTTAAGAAGCCTAGTAACTGAACAGCAGTCATGATGTGCTCCTGATTTCCTTTGTTTGCCCTGTACTAAATATGAAACAGTGAATCTAAGGGTTTTTGGAAACCACGGAAGCTTTGGAATTGAACTCTACAAAGGCAGGAAGTCACTCGTGTATGAAGAGGGAAATAGTGCTGTGCTGAAAGCTCAAGTCTGGGAAGCAGGAGGTACTGAACAATCAAACTTACATACATAAAAGAGAATGATCATGAAGCTGCTTATGCCCAGATCATCTTAAAGCAAATGACTTATTTAAGGCATCATTAAAAGAATCTACTTTAAAATATATTGGCTGAAGTATATAGTTTGCAGTGAATGCTAACACTCATTGGTTAGTGTGTATCCCTAATGAATGCTCTGAATCAAGGAGATTCAAATAGTTAGGAAAAAAGACCAAATAACAGAATGCTCCCTTCAGAGCTAAGGGTTCTTCATTGACTGCATCCACAGATCAAAAGGGTGGAGGAGTCAGGGGAAGTCTAAAACATTTACAAGCCCTCCTCTTCATTTAGCAGAAATATCTGATGCCAAGATACAGGTTTATCATAATCATTTTAGCAAAGGTGAGAGTTTTTATAAAATAAACAGTGTGAGCACATTTGAAAACACGCTGCAAGGCAGATTGCAGTAGTTCTGAAATAAAGACATGCAGGTCTGCTTAGCTACACTTAACTCTCAGCATTGCATCTACATTTTGCTGTATATCAGAAGTCTGCTACCTGGACAACATCTTAGTTTCCAGAACAAATAACCATGATTTTTTTAAAGCCCTTGGAAAAGTTTACCAGAAGATTATAGCTTGCACGTCCAAAAAAAAAAGTGTGATTCTTCAAACCAGCTGCGAAAAACTTCAGGCAATGTGTTACTGATGATGACAAGAATTTGACCAGTTGCTCAGCTGAGGCTCAGCTGGGAGCCATCCCCAGATGCTCCAGGCAGCCAGGGAGAGAGCTTCATGTAATTTCCATGCTTTTTTTTCCTGGGAACCCATGGTGTTGGGCTCATCAATACAAGCAGAATAAAGTAGTCCAAATATCGCTGTTACACAACTGTTTGCATTTGCATAGGTACCAAGATGCACTGTCCAAAACTCCCTCTCCATAAGCCAGTATCCTGGACAGGGCAATAGCATCTAAACTTTTTCTGTGTGTAATGTCACACCAGCATTTCCACATAGGAGAAATATTAATCAGGGCTCAGACTCACAAAATGAAGTATCACCTTGTGCCTAGAAAGCTCTTCAGGCCTTCCTTAAATACAGTGTTAATGGATCAGCCCCCGAAAAACTCTGCTTCACTCAGTTATTAGCATTAATGTTTGTATGTTTGAAGAAGCAAGCAAAGAATTGGGCCCAGGCTTATTGTCAAAGTATTGGCCCAAGGACAAACAGGATATAAATTGATATAGAAAGATGTTAGTCTAAGACTTAAAGTATATTTCTAAGCATGACCATCGCAGTTTTGGAGGAACTGTCTAGTAAAAATAGTGGGGTTGAAACAAAGAAGGAGTTTCAAGTCAACTAGATGGAGTTTGGTAATGGTCATGTAGGACATGATACCCTTATGACTCTATATGGGACTTTCCTGGAGCTCCCTTGCAGGCTTATATGCCTATTGGTAGGTGAAAACTTTCAGCAGAGCAGTTGTAATATGGTGTTGAGGCCAAGTAGGTGTATGTGTGTATATATATATAAAGTCAAGCGTTCATCCTTTTGATAATTAGTTCACTTTAGTCCATACAGTTCTTTATCTAATCTTGAATTGTTTAATTCTTCTGTTATAAACTGTAAACAGCTTGTGACCAGACATTGCCTCCCATTTTTCATCAGCAAGTCCCATTGTGATACTCACTTTTTTCTGGAAAAATATTTTTTGTGGTCATAAATTCAAGTATTACCATCCCCAACACTTTCATTGAGGAACTTTGTTAATAGTTTTAACTTTGACCATTCTTGTTTTGTTCTTTTATTTTCAGAGTTCCAAGATCCTGTTTTTGTTGAATCAGTTCCCTTTGCTGTTCTTTTTAGCTCTCTACTTACTCCCCAAACCTTTCCTGAGTGAGCTACTTTTTTGGGCAGGACAGGAGCATTGCTGTTTATGTTTTCCCTTTCCCCCGTCATCCCCTGATGATGGTTACTTTTAACAGGGGCTGGATCCTGCACCTCTGCTCAAAGAAACACCAACTTCTTCCAAGTCCTCAAGATCTTCTCATAGGGGTGACTGGGATACCAACTGTAAAACAGCTGAGGTATGGTTAGTGGGACAGCTTTGCTCTTCCTGACAACAGCTAGGGGACACGTTTCCCTCTTTCTTTCTAGTGTGTCCTTTTTGGTGTTCCATCTTTTCAGGTGGCCTCAATTTCTCTTCCTCTGCTCCACAGTACCCTTTGATTTCTTGTAATGTTCTGTTCTAAACTTTTGCACCACCTAAAATAAATCTTGCCTTTTTCCTCCTGAAGCAAGTGGCTAGGGCTGTTCTTTCTGGCAAGAGAGAATGCTTGAAAGCATAAATGAGCTGGCAATAGTGCATTTTTCTTTTCTTTGTGTGGCTTGGAGGAAATGATTGCCAACTTGTTTCATCACAATCTTTAAAGCAGTTTATCAGTGGACAACTGACAATGAAAATATGCAATTTTCCTTAAAGAGGAGGCATATTGTCAGGCAATCAAGAAGGGGGAAATATAATTCCAGTGCATTCACCACCTTTCAAATGGTTCTTCGAGGTGTAGACTTGAGTGTTCTTAAATCCTGCAGCTTTAAAACAGAAGTGCTTTCATCCTCTGTCACAAAGGTGGGTGCACACTAGAATCTCTGGGAAGGCTCTGTAACTTCGATATATTTTTATTTCTCACTAATACTTTTAGATTTCCGGCTGCACACCTGACAAATATGTAAGTGACCTTCTAGGCAAGCTTGCTAGGGCTGTCTTGCTGTCAGCTTTCTAAGCAGATACCACAAGGGTCAGTTTATGAACCTAAGTCTGCAGGAGTTTTACCCAAAGGAATGTTTGCTCCTTATTTCCCTCCTTTCCTCCTTCCTATCCTTCCTTTCTGGTTTTGGCATTAACTTTCCTGGCTGTTTTAAGTGTAATTTACTCCCAGCTCTTTAGTTTTGAGTTTCAGTAGGTGTGAACAGATAACATTGGCAAAAGGATTGCTGAAAAATCCTTGAAGCATTATTTCTCTGGGTAAATTGTTAGAGCAAGGCAGCGTCAGAAATGAACTGCGTCTGCTGACTCATTAGACCAATTAATCTTATGGTAGAGTGTATTATGGTTCTTCTTTCAACTGAGAACTCCCCAGCTATGGATGCTATTACATTTATTTTATTCTGTAATAACAGGCATCTTAGACCAGAATAATTCACGAAACAGTGCTGCTGAGATACAGGCTTTGTTATTTCCAAATGAATAGAGTAGGGTCATGGTAGTCAATAAGCTATATATGTGAGAGATCTCTACAGTATCTAGGTAGGGATAAGGAGAGAANTAAAAAAGAAGGCACTTCTGCCAATCTTATAAGATTGTCACAAGGAAACAACTGGAAGGACATAATTAAAAGTGACAGAATGATTTGGGAATTTACAGAGTTTCAATGGAAAACAGCATGTTCTTTTTCAGTGTTACTTTACTAAGTATATTGCCTTTTTATGGCTTGTTTGCAACATGACAGTTATTCTTCTCTCTCGCCTTTGACATTAGTAATGGCTACACTGGCATCGAGGCGCGAGTGTGTGAGTATCAGTTTAAAATAACACAGATGTCAATTATAGAATTGTGTTTCTCTGTTTCAATATAATGTAAACATTCAATATTAAAAAAAGCATTAGGGGTACTGTATGGTTAGCGATACAAAAATATAAATGTGTTTTTACATTCCCAATTTTCCAGTGCTGGGGAGTAGATAACAGTAGCCTTTCTGTATGTAGGTAAATCTATCAGGATACAGAACCTTTCCTATTTTTAAAAGTTGTGGAGGGAGAGAAGGAGTCAGGGAACTAAAAGCTTTAACAAGAATATGTTTATTTTTACAAACTGAAGAATAAACAGTTGGTTGAAGCTACAGAAATTGAAACTCAGTATTGGAGAAAGTAGTTTCAATATCTGAATGCAGCTAGTTGTATTCATACGGAGTTCAGGAAAAAAAAACAGACAGAGTGAACTAGAAAGGCATTTTTGGTAAACACGGAACCTATAACAGCTTTTACAAGATTTTTGGAAGGGGATACTTTAATTTAGGCTCCAAGTGGCCAGAAGTTTAGGCAAGAAAATGTTCTGCATCCAAGAGGTGCCAAATGCCCTTGGTAGGTATTTCTCGGTGCTAAGCAGTTCTGCAAAATCACGTAGATTCTTTTCTATAAACTGAAAAGCCCAATTTTAGACATTCATTTTAGGAAACTATGTTAAAATATATGAAATAAAACGAAACTCTGCCACATTATAATGAATGAAATAAAATGAAACCCTTCCTTCCTCCGGGCAAAGACTGGAAATTTTCATGTTATTACACTATTACAGAGTTAGCAGTGAAATATGTCTTGTACCAGAACCAGCTAAATTCCAGAGCTGCATTCTAGAGCAAGAAATGATTGATACTGCTCTTTTCTGAAAAAGAAAACCCAGAGTTTTCTTGAATTCAGTGATCTGTGCTGACAAACCTTGTTGCCTATCTGGTAAACTGTATAACCAGCTCTGAAATCTCTCTCTGATTAATCTACTGACCTTCATTTTATTTTATTTTAAGCCTTAGTTTGTTTTGTTTTGTTTTTTTTAATTTCCAACTGTATCTGAGATTCCCTATACTGTTGAGATCTGAGGTCTTCATTTGTTCCTGAGAAGGCTTTTAAACAGTGCTTACAGAGCAGAAGTGGAGGGTTTCTGCAGATAAGGGCATGTTGTCACACCACCTGACTGACAATGCAGTTTCTCGCTGGGCCAAAATTCAGTTGTTGTCCCACCTCTCCACAATCCCTGTTCTGCAATATTTGGCAAATTTGGGATTATTGTGAAACATTATCTCTGTCCCTTCTGAGAGCAGAGCAGTGCAGGGAAACTTTCCAGCTTTCCTTTAGAGAAAAACCCAAAAGAAAAATGGTGTGAAAACAAAGCAAGGGGTAAAATATAGCAGAAAGTCTTTTCTTGTTGAGAGTAGACATGATGCCAGGAGGCTTATCTTGCTGTGATGGATGGGAGCTGTTTCATTCATTTACCATATGCGAGGTACTGTGCTCCTTGAAAGGGCTGCACCTGACAGCAGGGAGGAAAGACGCCTGTTCCCCGGTTCTGGTTGTGACTGTTGAGGTTCAGATGGGAGCCCTGGCAAGCGGGAGCACAGCTCTCCCTGGGGACAAACCAACCCTGCTGGGGGAGAAGGCTGGGTGTGCAGTGCTGCTGGGGTGAGGAGCGTGGGGGTGGCTGGAGGCCAGCAGCATGAGCAGGCGCTGTGCTGGTCCTCGGAGGAGCAGTGGGCAGACACACAGCCTTGCCTCAGTCATGAGGGAAGCAGACTGACTTTATCTAGGGACGCAGAGGGAATGTGTGTAATTTATTGCATCCCAGGAAGCCGCTAAACATTCCTGAGCTGAGAGAAGACTGGGGGAAAGGATCTCCCCCTCCCTGCAATGGCGCAGTAGGCAAGGGGACAGGGAGAGATTTATTTTCCTCTTATTTTGTCATTCTCAGCAGATTGAAATTTTTGCTGTTCAAAAAAGTGACTTTGTTTCAGTACGTAGTCAAATAAAATCTAGTTTTAGAGTTTAAAAAACCCCTTGGTGTGCTTGTTTTGAGGAAAAGGTGTAGCCAGATCCACCTCAAAACTTTGGCTGACACAAGGTCAAAAAGAGAAATGATGTTGCTGTTGATACAGTGATTTAATGAGGGGGGGACCCTGCCACTCAGCTTCTCTTGAGACTGAGGTTGGTTAGAATTTTTAGGAATACCTTATAAGAAAGAAAGACTACTTCCCTTAGGTGGCCGTTGTTTTGTCAAGTTATACTAAAAAAGCCTGCCAATACCTTTGAGAACCCTTTTAAACTATCTCCTTAACCCATTGCAGGAGCAGCTGCATGACCAGAAAGAGCAGGCTCAGCCCCTTCTTGAAAAGAGACAGTGATAAAGATTTCACAGTCTTTCACATCAATTTGTTCCAGGTCTTCACAGTTGTTCCTGCTAGAAAGTTTTCTCTGGTTTTGGACTGAAATCCACCTTGCTGTGAGTTTAGCTTGCAGCCCCGTGTCTTATCCTTACTGAACATGGAGAACAGTATATTACGTCTCTCTTCATAGCTGTCCTACAGGTATTTGACTCATCATCATGTTTCCCGCAGTTGTTTCTCTTCTGAAGAATATAACTCCAATTCCTTCAATATTTCTGTATGTTTAAAAACCTCTGATCATTCTTGCTGTTGTTCTCAGGGCTCTCTCTAGTCAATACACAACCTTCTTTAATTAGGCTCCACAAGATGATGAATGCATTTACTTCCACTGCAGCCTTGCCGGCAGTGCACAAAGCAGAACCAAAGCCTATGGTTTATAGGCATTACCTTTCTTTTTACAGCTCATTGACAGAATTTCCCTCTGTCACAATAGGAAAAGACCATTAACTTAAGTTCACTTAATGATATGTGATAAATCTGATATAGATTTATGTCCATAGACAGATACAGAGTAGATCTTATATATAATCCAGTATAAGCTCCTGTTCTGCAGCTCAGCTGCTTTGTAGTTTTTTTCCTCCTATATTTGTGCAGTTGATTATTCCTACACAGAAGAAGAGCTTGGAAAACAATTCAATAAAAACAAGAAATGCCTTTTTTTTTTTTTTTTCCCCAGACAGCACAACTCTTGGCAACATCCCTCAGTATATGGCTGAACTTTATTCCTGGTGGGAACTCGGCTGGCACAGAACAAGCTCTATTAAGTGTGCAATTGCATATTGACCTCTACTTGCTATTCATTATGTCTTTAGGATTTTAATAATGGTCTGCTCTTAAGGATGAGTGGGAGTTGTTTGTCCCTTGCTCTCTCATAAATGCTATTGCAATAACAGATTGCCAGGAATTTTTCCTCAATTTGGAGAGCTAATTAGATTCAAGTATTTTAAGGAAGCTACCAGTTTACTAAAGAACACGTATGCAAATGCACAGTGGGAAGTAGGGAATGGTAACAGTCTGGAGCTGCTTCTTCAACACCGTGATTGACAGACTCAATAGGCACATCTGGTAAGTAACTTCATGGCAGGGTCTGCATACGCACACTGTAAAATTGTAAATGTGGTCTATAGAGGATAAGGGCTCCTTAGATCTGACATTATATTTACCAGGCTCATGCTTTTCAAGCAGGAGAGGCCCTTCACCTTCTACTGTAAACAGAAAGAAATCAGAGGCTCTCTCATGCAGGGCTGTTGGCAGATCACCATGAACTTGTTTCAGCCAGAGCACACTTCGACGTCATGGTCAGTGAAAGTCTCTGAGCTTCAAAGGTAAGTCCTGTGCTCAAAGAGAGACATTGCGATGACCCAGGACTCCTGGCAGATTTGGTTTCAGTTACTGGAAGATTCTCAAAAAATTCAAAGGCACTTCAACTCCCTTCAAACTTCAGCAAAGAGCAGTAGACCTCCTAGACAAAGCGCAAAGTGTAGCACTAGCAGTCCAGCGAGAGTCTGCATCTTGATTTCATGAGAGCAGATGTTACCTGCAAGCAATTAACATACTTGTCATCACCAGTGAAACAGATACAGAATTCTTCGAGCGTTTTTTTTTATCCACCCTAACGAAAAGTGTTTGTGCACAAAGCAAAATTTCCACATTAGTATTAAAATAACATTCAGTGAGGCAAGCGGCATGTGTCACTTTTTCAGTTCCTTCCAGCTCCTTTTTTTTCAAAGAGCAATGCTGTAACACTTAGACCAGAGCTAGAGAATACATTTCATCACAGACTTGTATCTTTTAATATCAGAATATTTGGTGGCTGTATTTTTTGCTTCACTGTTATTATTTTCAAATGCTACTGTTATGCATAGAGCCATAGATAGCAGATATGCATCCTGCTCTCGTAAGTGTGGTGGATTGACCCTGGCTGGATGCCAGGTGCCCACCAAAGCCACTCTATCACTCCCCTTCCTCAGCTGGACAGGGGAGAGAAAATATAATGACAGGCTCGTGGGTCAAGATAAGGACAGGGAGATCGCTCACCAATTACCATCACAGGCAAAAAAGGCTCGACTTGGGGAGAAATTAATTTAATTTATTACCAATCCAATCAGAGTAGGATAATTTGAAATAAAACCAAATCTTAAAAACACCTTCCCCCCACCCCTTCCTTCTTCCTGGGCTTAACTTCACTCCCGATTTTCTCTACCTCCTTCCCCCGCAGCAGCGCAGGGAGACGGGGAATGGGGGTTGCAGTCAGTTCATCGCACGTCTCTGCTGCTCCTTCCTCCTCAGGGGGAGGACTCCTCACACTCTTCCCCTGCTCCAGTGAGGGATCCCTCCCATGGGAGACAGTCCTCCAGGAACTTCTCCAACATGAGTCCTTCACACAGGTTACAGTTATTCACAAACTGCTCCAGTATGGGTCTCCCATGGGGTCACAAGTCCTGCCAGAAAACCTGCTCCAGCGTGGGCTCCTCTCTCCACAGGTCCACAGGTCCTGCCACGAGCCTGGTCCAGTGCAGGCTTCCCACGGGGTCACAGCCTTCTTCAGGCATCCACCTGCTCCGGCATGGGGTCCTCCATGGGCTGCAGGTGGATATCTGCTGCACCATTAACCTCCACGGGTACAGGGGGACAGCTTGCCTCACCATGGTCTTCACCAGGGGCTGCAGGGGAATCTCTGCTCCGGCACCTGGAGCACCTCCTCCCCCTCCTTCTTCACAGACCCTGGGGTCTGCAGAGTTGTTCTTCTCACATATTCTCACTCCTCTCCCTGGCTGCAATTGCGCAGTTTTGGTGGGTTTTTTTGTTCTCCCTTCTTAAAAATGTGATCACAGAGGTCCTACCACTGTTGCTGACAGGCTCGGCCTTGGCCAGTGGCGGGGGCACCTTGGGGATGGCTGGCATTGGCTCTGTCAGACATAAGGGAAGCTTCTAGCAGCTTCTCACAGAAGCCACCCCTGCTACCAAAGCCTTGCTGCACAAACCCAATACAATGAGTTTCACCACAATATGAACTCAGTGAACTCCAAAGAGCTGCTTTTTGTTTACATGGATATATGAGGGACCCAGGGACATAGCCATGTATCATCAGCGTGTTCTGTTTTTAAAATTCTCTGAGTGTGCTTTGCAGCAGTCAAATCCCTAATAATTATAAGACCTTGTTAAAATAATTGTTTTAAAGATTGTATACCATCCTGCCTTCCAAAGGGTCTTTTAATTAGCTTACATGGAAGATGAGACTTACTCCACAAGTCCTCTGTACTTGCTGTTAGTTGTTCCTCTGTCTAGGGTCTCTGTTTGTAAAGTCTTGTTTCACCAGAAGTGCTTCACCACGCAGTAATCTAGACCTTCATTTGTGGGATATGGAAAAGAAAAACTTAATTGAAAGTTTTTCAGAAGTATTGAGTTAGTTAAGGGTTTGAGAAATAAAACATTTGCCTGGCCTACTATTTTCAGAGTCATCATTTTCTAAACCCTGACAGCATAATGGGATGATTCCCTTTACACTGCTCCCTCTCACTAAGCACATTTGAGTTGCTGCTGTCTTAGAGAAGTGAAATGATTTCATGGTTATGGTGCTGGAGGAGGGGGAAAGTGGTCTCAGTTCTTGGAACTGCCACAGGATTCTTGTTTGATCTTGGTCAAGTAATTTCATCCTGAGTCAGTTTATCTGTAACAGAAGTCCGCTAGTCACTTTTCTCATCTCAGTGGGATCTTCAGAGGAAAAAAATGCCTATTGTTACATGTTTCTGATATGCCAGAAGTAATGGGACAACTCTTGACTGGGGCTTCTATGTGCAACATAAATAATAATAATTTATGCAGAGAGGTAGGAAACTTGAAGTCCTTCCATATTCCTTATGAAGGGTTATTTAACATCTCAGCTTCTCAGCTCAATGTGCTTCTGAATTAAGCAGTGTTAACCTCATTTACAGAAGGAACTTACTTTTAGAAGGTCAGAAGCAGGCAGCAAGCTGTAGCATCGAGAGCTAGCAAAAGCGATTGAACTTGAAACCAAGCTGCTCTGATTCCACTTTATTTAATCTGCTCTCCCTCAATATCCTCCAAGCCCTGTTCTGCAACAGTTTAGAATCATAGAATCATGGAATCATTTAGGTTGGAAAAGACCTTTAAGATCATCAAGTCCAACTGTTAATAGCACTGCCAAGTTCACCACTAACCCATGTCCTTAAGCACCACGTCTACACCTCTTTTAAATACCTCCAGGGATGGTGACTCAACCACTTCCCTGGGCAGCCTTTTCCAATGCTTGACAATCCTTTGGTGAAGAAATTTTTCCTAATATCCCATCTAAACCTCCCCTGGCACAACTTGAGACCATTTCCTCTTTTCCTGTCACTTGTTACTTGGGAGAGGAGACCAACACCCGCTTCCCTACAACCTCCTTTCAGGCAGTTGCAGAGAGCGATAAGGTCTCCCCTGAGTCTCCTTTTCTCCAGGCTAAACAAGCCCAGTTCCCTCAGCCGCTCCTCATAAGACTTGTGCTCTAGACCCTTCACCAGCTTCATTGCCCTTCTCTGGACACGCTCCAGCACCTCAATGTCTTTCTTGTAGTGAGGGGCCCAAAACTGAACACAGTATTTGAAGTGTGGCCTCACCAGCAGCGAGTACAGGGGGACAATCACTTCCTTAGCCTAGCTTCCATGTTGATTAGTGACAGGAGTTGAGTAGAAAGTGACTGTCATGTTAAAAAGACTCAGGGGCACTGAATCTGGAATGAGCCACACATATTTAAATCTAGCTAATGTAGTGACATCTTGAAGCAGCCTAGGGCAGAAAAGTTTCCTCTAAACAGAGCTTTCTAGCCCACAAACCCTTGAACATTTTTTGTGAGTAAATGATCCTGCCGCATGTGCTCTAATTAAAATCATATCATGTCTGTTCCATATTACCCAGCACAATCTCTGGAGCTTGCTTCTTCACCTTCCTCTGCCTCACCCACCAACACTTCCTTGTTTACATTCCAGCCATGCAGACCATCAATGCAGCCGAACCTATCATCTAAAATGAACCACAAGAATGGGATGAGGAACGCCTGAAAGAATGAAGTTGTACTTCAAACTGTGTGATATATTACAGTCCAAAGATGGTCTGGCAAAGGAAGTCATTTGTACAGCCCGTCTTCGGATACCATGATGAAGGGCGGAAACAGGGAAAATTAAATGATGGCTCCTGAAATTCTAATCACAAATCTTGCTTTCCCTTTGACTATGAGTGATGCCATCATGACAAGAGGGCTAGTTATAAAGCTGTAAGTTTGGCACAGGACCTCTGTATAACATCCTTTTGTCTCAACCAGCACTCAAAGTACCCTAAATCTACTAGAGTCATCTCATTAGAGAAGGAAAAGATAATATGAATCAATTATTTCAGTGGAGATCTGCTTATTTACATGCTGAAATGTAGAAAGCTCTACTTCTCTGATGGAGGGCAAGGCAAACAACTCAGAGACCAGCTATTTTCTTACAGCACCAACCCTCCTTTCAGCACTTCCCCAAAATTCCCCTCACCTTTTTTATTATGACCCATTCCAGTAAAGCTATGCTGGACCCTTATCATTCTCTCTCCATATGCTTCTTTTGCATGTAGAGATTGTTCTGTCTCTGTTGGGAAAAAATATAGAAAAGAAGCCATATAAGCAAAAATAGCCTTCTTACTGTCTTCATCATGTATTTTTTGTTGATATAAAAATATGGTTAGAAATGTTATTACTCTGCAGAGCTGCTGAAAAGCAGAAAAGTTGCTACAGGACTCACTGAGTTAATGCCAAAAAAAAAAGCAAAGAAGACAAAAATTGCATTTTGGGCAGGCAGTTTTGGAGCCTTAGTGGCAGGTACTTGGGGTGTTGAAGATTTTATAGCAGTGGAAACTTTAATAATTGCAGGATGCCAATGGAGTGCTTGTTTGATGACTGTCTATGATATTAGTCCTTTGAAGACTGCAGTCAATAATGGTTTATTCAGTGCTAACAGGATGTTTTGTGCCAGGAAATCCAGGTTGCCAGAAGCAAGTGGTTAATTGTTATTGAACAGCCAAGCTTCAGACTGTTTCTTTGGCCCACTTCTATACCAGTGGTACTACAAAAGGGAAAATTCATCTGTAGATGTTGGAAAGATAGAGGGAGGTGGATGGGGGAATAGAAATAGTAAAATCAGGACATTTGTAAAATACCTCTATTGAAGCAACATTTAGGGATCAGAATTAAGTTAAACTTTAGAAGAGATTGTGTCTAAGCTGGCAAATAGATGAGGGAAACAACTGTAGAAACTTTCCTGCTTAAAGGGAGGATTTACTCTTCATAGCTGCGATTGAAAATTTTGCTTTCAACTTTTTGCTTATTGCAAATAGCCTTATTCTACCCAAGATGACTTGGTTTGCTCTCAAAGTTAGATGTCACTGAGGAAAAACAAGAACACTGAATAACAATTTGCAGTGGGAGTCCAGATGTCTTTTGTTCTTTTCAGTTATGTTCAGGTTCACAATCCTCCATCCTGACTAAAGATGATAGTATCTGCTCTATTAACATGTGAGCGACCTCCTGTATTCCTTCAGAATCCATTTGAAGAGTCCTCTTCTCAAAATATGCGAAACCTGTGTGTTAATTCAGTGTAGTTTCCTTCTAAGCACAAACACAGACTGAACTGAGTGAGGCCATGTTACCACAAATGAAACCTATAATTTGCTGTTTCCTTTAAAGATGAGAAGCAGTTGAATATTGGTTATTGGGCTGAATACTGTAATATCCTGTGCATATGCTATAAATAGTGCCGCTAATAAGGCTGGTAACCATCTCTATAAAAATGTCTCTATCAGACACCATCCTACTTCAGGTAAGACTCTAATGAGTTGATTCAAGTGATATGACCTTTTAGCACAAAAATTGGTGCTACTGTGAAAATTAGAGACCTTCATGTGTTGTTGAAAGTCAGTTCATTTAAACACCAGACTTGTTTACACAGTTGAACAGAAAGCCTTATTAGGGGTAAAGAACATCCTGTAAAAGGAGGGACTGTATTCTGGAAAAAATACAGAAAAGAGTTGATCAGAAGTTACCATTGCAATGGCAGAGGGTATTATGCCTATATGTGCTGACCAGAGGACATTCCAACTGAATAAGACATTATATTACCTATGTGAACTGTATTAGCTGAATTAGTTGCTGACTGTTGTGCTCAGGCTTTATCATAACATGACATACTAAAGGGAGTCAAAATAGAGCAACAAGAATTATGAGAACCCTAGAAATACTCCTTAACAAAAAAAGGCCTAAGAAGTAGAAGTTCCACCTATTTTCATTTATTGCCAATGGAAGTAGTTTGCTCATATCCTACTATTACTGGGAGAAGGTAGAGATTTTTAATAAGAAAATGTTTATAACAAGATTAAGGGGCTGAGTATTAATTGAATTAAGACAAAAAGTATTCATTCTACCTCTGACTTTCACTATCTCCTTTCTATGGCCACATCTGCATGTGAGTTCTTGGGGTTAAATGACTCAAGGCTCTTCCTGGGCTGTGGTAAGAAAATACAAATGGCTAAAGTGGTTTGGAAGTCTTTTGATGAAATAGTTTCATGAGAAAATACTGATTTACTGAAGCTGAAATCTTTTGCAAAAAGATCCCAGGTTTGAGGAATTGTAATTGAACCATGGACAGAATTCCAGCAGAGCAGGAACAGTGGTTTCCCTGGCTAAGTCTGTCTAGTAAATTAAGTGTTCTTGGGGCCATTCTCTGGCATTAAAGCCAGCTGGCATGGAAGATCCCTTATCCATATTGTGAAGATCTCTTACTCTCCACTGCAGGATAGCTACCTCCAGTTTACCTGTTGGAAACATTATGTAGGGCATGCTAGTTTCCAGACCATACACTAGAATTGTTTGGGAAAATAGCAGCTGTCTGGAAAAAACATTCCTGGGATTGTTCTGCTATTTTGTGGACAATCAAGTTTCAATGCCCAGGAACATTTCCTGGCACTGTTTAATTCACTAGAATTGTAGTGTCCTGCTGGAGATCCCAAGCCACCATGGTCAGTGGTTTCATGCTTCCTCACGCAGTGGACAGACCCATGAAAAAAGCTGGGCTCCAGAACAAGAGACTCTAGAGTAGAACAAGAGACTATAGAGTCCAGCAGCAGCATCTCACTGAGACAGAGAAAAGATAATGTTGGTTGACATCCAACCAGCAGTCCTGGTGATGTATTTCACTTCATAAACACTCTTCACCTCAGTTTCCAAAATGAAAAAAAAAAACAACCAAAAATCCCTGTAGTCTTAAAGCCCTTGACATCAGAAGTTTCATAGGCCACCAAAAGTGACAAGTCTTGTAAAATCAAACCAGAAGTTTATCTTGTGAAATTTGGAGGGAAAAAAAGCTTCAGCTGATGTTCAGAAGAGTCTTATGGGCCAGGCTACTTCGGCTTCTGAGTGTCCAAACATAGACACTTGTGGAAACAAAGTCATTTGGAATTATCAGTGTTTTTGGAACATCCGAGACAGAAGGCATTAGTTTTTATACTCTGCAGGATCTGTGTTTTTCCCTTTGGTTTGTGCCGCAGTAGCTTTGTACAGCTACTAAGTGCAATTGGAATAAATTGAAGAATGTTAGAGACTCCTAGATGGAATATGCCTTAGATACAGGATAGCATTATAATATGAAAGTCTGAGTGGTTGGCAGCTGAACACAGAAGTCCCAATGGGACATGTGCCCTGTAGCCTAAGACAAGAGGTTACACTTGATATTTGCAGCTTACTTGTTATCCCACACAAAATCCCAGCAAGCTGCATTTTTTAACAAATAGTTTTATATGCCACATCCTCACCATTGATCACTGTGTCAGACACTGTAAAAAGATTCCATTAACTTGTTTAGACTGGTTTCCCCATTGCTAAATAACATTTGCTGTTTAATGTTTGGTCTTTACAACGTTTATGGCTAAAGTGATAGAATGTTTTCACATAAGTATTATTTAGTTGTCATTTTTTCTCAATATGGAGGTAGGAAAATTGGGCATGGAAGAATTTAAGGAAATTAAATTTTCATTACCCAAAACTGGGCATAGTAAGCCACTAGGATTTTGTCTTACAAATTACTGATATTAAAAATTCTCTTCAAATTCCATTGGGAGGGGTGCTAAAACATTTATTAATGTGGATAATCTCTTTGTAAAAGAGCTGGTATCCAGTATCAGGTCCCCTCCCCTTCAGAACTGTGTGGGCTGCCTCCCCTATTATGCACACTCACATAATACCCCTGTGGCAATGACAGTGGTTGCTTACACAGAAAATTAATACTAGGAAAGTATTTATGCATTTGTACTGTATTGAGTGTGATAAATGTTTTTGCCTTTCTGAAAAACAAAACACTTGCATTTTCTGCTTTTGTTCTTCATCTCCTCCCATCTGTTTTGTTTCTCTTAGCTGGAAATGAGAATAACAGCTGACTCTCTGTGGATTGCCAGTGGTCTATGGAGGGTTTGAAGGCCTCTGTAATATCTTTGAAGCTCCTTTTTAAAAATAATTCTGTCCCAGTTGATGTGAAAAGCTGTATAATTATTTCATCAGATCATAATTGTTGCAGTGAAAGGACTAGACCTACTTTCTATCTTTGTCAATAGTGAGGGTTTTGTGGCTGTGTGGCCCACTGGACATCCAGCATTTTATGTTTCCAACCACGGAGAAAGACCAAAAGCATTTGTCTAAAATGCAAGCTTGATATGAGGGTGATATAATGATCTCCTTCACTCAAAGCAGCAGACCCAATATATCTTTTCAGATTGCAGTAAAAACATAAACATTGCCTGAGAAGCTTCTGAACATGGATCTCGCAGAAAGGCAAATTCAGCCACTGTACATTATTTAAATACCCTGTGCATTATCTGAAATAGTGTGAAACATTACAGCTATGAGAACCCCAAATTTTTAACTAGAAACTCATGATCTTTGGTACTTCTGAATGCGAAATCAGCACAACCAGAAAGAATAACTGGGTTATGGTTCAGCCGTGTAGACCACTGTGATGTTTTATCCAACCGAGGGGAAAGTTACAAAAAAATTGAACTGTGTATCACAGCAAGTTAATCACAACTGCTTGGAAACTGTAATAATGCAACATGAAACTCGTGAGCTACTTTGCCTTTGGTCACAGAAATTAAATCTGCTGGAAAACATTGAAATTCACAGGTTGTTGGGGTCATATGAAGAGAGTTATAACTAAGACCTGTGAAATTTCACTGACAGTGATTAGAGGTTTAATAAAGCCAATTTAAAGAATATAAGTTTTCTGGAGCTAAAGAATTCATGTTTGTTTGGTTTGGTTTTCTTTTTTTGGGGGGGAGTCTCACAGAAGTGTTTGAAAGACCCAAGTAAGATGCTCCTTAGAGTAGCACATTTTTACACTCAAAGATGGTTGTGTTCTCAGGCTTTTTCACAACCTTTGTAATTTCTCAGTAATGGATTTTCATTAGTAGCTTGATTTGGCATGACTACTAATGTAAGTCACCACAACTTAACTGTGTCCGGCTAAATAAACACTACAACCATTTACAGGGCAGTTACTACACAAATTGGAGGAGGACATGGCCCATAAGGTAATCAAGTTATTATGAAAGTAATATGTCCCTTTTCCTTTCTATTAAAACCAGAAGTGGGAAGACAAGTTGGTATATGCCAGCTTGGCCAAGGAATAATAACTTTTTCATTTTACATTAAACAGTGTTTTTTGAATTTTTAGTTCATAATAAAGAACACAGAGAAATATTCCTTATTTTATTAGTTGCACCAAAGTCATGTTGGCGAGTGAAGAAATAATAAACTAAAATCACTTCATGTGTTTCCTATTATATAATCAGCTGATGAGGCAAACAACAAGCCTGCACCACTCGCTAGTCAGCCTGGCAATTGCAAAACTCTGAACCAGAAAGGTATCCTTCACTGGAAATGACAAAAGTATAAGTGTTCAGGATGAACACATACCAGCTTATGGGACACATCCCAAGTTAATAGTGAGGTTGCTGTGACAGGTATTCAAGCATGGCATTTCCAAAAAACGGTTTTGTTAGACTTGATGAAAACAATGGGTGTTCATGTACATTAGTTGTTACGTGTTAATGTGCTCTAAATGTCTGGTGCAGGGCACTATGATTTTGCTATTGGCTAATAAGATAGAATTCAAAATAAGGCTTTTCTGAAGTTTCATTTAATTTGGTTAACACATCTTTAAATACATTTCTTTTTCTAGACTGGATTATTTAATTGGCATCCTTCAGTTGTAACAGTGTCTTTCACCAAAAGCTTCTAAGGAAACACAGCTACCGTAGGATAAGAAGGAAGATCTTCACACAGATAAAAAAATGGTTAAAAGTTAGGAAGCAATGGATAGGAATAAAAGGTCACTTTTCATTCTGAAGGAGTTTATGCATAGAGTGCCACAGTAACATGTGCTTGGGGCTGAATAGAATCATAGAATCATAGAATCTTTAAGGTTGGAAAAGACCTCTAAGATTGTCAAGTCCAACCGTCAACCCAACACCACCATACCTCCTAAACCAGGCCCTGGAGTGCCACGTCTACACCTTTTTTGAATGCCTCCAGGCGTGATGGGCACGGGCCCAGGCATGGATTTCATAGATAATTCAGGGACGAGTTGAGCAGTGAGGCGACAAAGTTTACTGATGATGCTCAGTTATTTAATGTAGTAAAGCTGTCTGAAAAAAACTAAAGGGGGTCACACAATACTGAGTGATGGAGAAATAAATGGCAGCAAATAATTAAATATAGGTAAACATAAAATGACACGCATGGAAAAATGGCAACCCTAACTTTATTTATAGAATGATAACCTTGGAGTTGACTATTCCCATTCCGGGATGAGACCTTGAGAGAAAGAAAAGTGTCAGTTCAGTGCTCATTCATGGAGAATGAAGCAGGCAACTTTGTTCTTCCACTGTATGATGAAGACCATGGTGTAGCCCCCTCTGAAACAGTGTGCGGAGCTCTGTTCCTCCACACCAGAGTGGATATAGGGTACGGAGGTGGGTAACATGGGTGCTCAGAAGCACAGAATGATTTCCCAATGAAGAATAATAAAACAGATTTGAACTCTTTTTTGTAGAAATAAGATCATAGAATCATAGAATCATAGAATCATAG
>WAAD01008544.1:0-29430 GCA_013389945.1 Fregata magnificens
TCACTGTTAGATAATTTCAGCAGGAATAACTAGCACCTTTTTATCTAAAAACAGTTGGGTAGATTTAGAAGTCACTGGAGTGAGAACTAATATTTTTTAAATGATCATGAATATATTTACTCTTACTCTGTTTTTTCCCCTTTGTCATTTTTTAACAACAGTATAGTATGATTTCCAGTACCTTTTTCAGCAGGATATTTCAACAATAACACAGATCTGNAATTTTGCTATCTAAGTTGGATGCCAGAAATTCTATTAAGTGGTGGGCTCGCCCCCCAAAAAAAGAAATTTTGTTATATTAATTTAAAAAGTGATTATACAGTACATTACTGGAGTGGGGAAGGCCTGAAATTGCTCCTTATGCTCATTTTTCAGTATGTGGGCGGACTTTGGTAACTCAAAATGATTCAAAAGTTCTGTTACTGAGAACTTGGCAATAGGGAATCCTGAGGGCAGAGGCACGTCTTAAACCCTTTCTTCTTCAGAATTTAATAGCTTTCCTTATATTCATTTGGGATTCTCTGTTTTTCTGGAATTGCCTCTAATCTGTCTTAAAAAAAACAGATCACAAGAGGAAGGATGGGAGTTGGAGCAAGAAACATTGGGCAGAGTGATGGGGAAAAGGCATTACATTTTTTGAAAATACATCCAAAAGAACCTATTTTTAGTCTATAAGGTCTATTAGGTGAGATGGATCTCACCTAACTTCAGGTAACTAGGTGACGGGCAAAAAAGGAGTCAGTTACTCTAAATTCCTCCAGGTGGATATGGAAAGCGACGGGCAACTCCAAATTGCCCACACCACCTCTGGTTTTCTTGGTCCTTCCCCACTGATTGTAAGGATAGCCAGAACAAATTAGATAGATTGTCGCTTATGAACCAGGTGTTCTAATGAGATTAAAACTCTGTCCTTAAAAATCATATTTCCTAAGACATTTTAGTGCTGAAGGATGGAGAAAAAAGTACCTATTGGGATTTCCAAAAGATGTTTAACTTCCACTGATTTTAATGGCACTATACGAATACTTTGAAATCTAATGAGGTTCCTGAGTACCTTTGGAAACTAGGTCTGCAAACCTGAGTTTCACTGAAAACAAATAGAATTTAACAAATTCGTCAATGATAGAAGTACAGGTGAGCATTATCTACAAGAACAGAGATTCAAATTCAGCTAAGAAATTCCTCAACACCTGATGGCTTGAAGTGGGAAAGGTTACAAACGTAACTTAATTTTTGCCCAGCTGCTTATATTCTTTTCTTAATCTATATTCTTTCTTCAGACACAAGAGGTTAGGACTAGATTTTTGTTTAAAAGTATGCCTGCTTTTATGTTACTGCTCTTTCTAAATGGGATGTCTCATTCCTCCTAATATGGAGCTCCACAATTCCATTTTATTGCGCAAGCAAAGTGATCCTTCCTTTGCTCAGAGCTCCACTGACATCAAGAGGGTGTAGTGCCAAGGTGTAAAGGCTTCCATATAGAGTAATTTGCAGGCTTCAGCCTGAACTTGCATGTATTTGTCTTTCTTGCAGTTGAAATGTGCTATTTATCCTGAAATAACACCATCAGTAATCTTTCTTTTAGTAGGGTATTACAGAAAGTGAACAGCGATATGTTCATGATACACAGGAAATAGTATACTATTAAAATTATTAATTAACATATTAGAACATTTACATGGAAAACTTATGAACTAAAGTGGAGAGCGTGTTCTGATATAGTGATTTTTTGCTAGGTATGTTACTAACACTTGTATTGTTATGCAAATAAGGAAATAATATTTGTAGAAATCCTGTATTTATTACTTATCACTGTTAGATAATTTCAGCAGGAATAACTAGCACCTTTTTATCTAAAAACAGTTGGGTAGATTTAGAAGTCACTGGAGTGAGAACTAATATTTTTTAAATGATCATGAATATATTTACTCTTACTCTGTTTTTTCCCCTTTGTCATTTTTTAACAACAGTATAGTATGATTTCCAGTACCTTTTTCAGCAGGATATTTCAACAATAACACAGATCTGTGACACAACAGTGTTACTATTGAAAAAAATCTTATACATTATAAAGTGCTATCCATGAATGCAACAGTAGCATCAGAACTTTGCATTACGTATAATTATGCCAATAAATCCTGATTTGTCTGTAGAAGTGACATACCCGTCAGTAAAATACACCAGAAATAAAGACTGGGTGCACCATGAAGATGAAGTTAAGTAAGTTCTTTAAGGGGGTCTTTGATAGAGCTTTATTTTATTTATTATAATAGGGGAAAATGAAATAAATGCTAACTTCCACAATGATTGAATTCCAAATATGATAAGCTTAAATTTTGCATACCTGATAAACGTCTTATTTCTATATTCAGGCATGATCATTAAATTTTTAAATAGCTCAGTACTGAACTCGTTAATTCCAGAAGTAGCATTACTGACATGTTACTTGGCTAAAGCAGCCATCCCACTACATCTTAAGAATATTTTTGGTACATTTACCAAAACAATAACTTCATATATTGCTTCCTATTACTGTGATAAAATGTTGATAAATTTAAGTAGCTTGTGTTTGCTAAGCATAGAGTATCATTTTTTGGGTTTCTTTTTTTCAGAATAAAAGAAAAAATCTCTATTGAATGTGCAATGGAAGCAAGTGTTTTTCCAGTTCAGCAGTTTCTGCTGAATTGTAAACAATTGGGTTGTTTCAAGAGGAGAGTAGCATGGTCCGTAACTCCGACAGCTAGTAGTAGTTTAGTTTACTGCTTCTACCACCTGCCTTCTGGCTTAATATTGGAAGCAAGAAGCATGCAATTAAGTATGAGGAAATGAAAATAAATGACACTGTTCATTGCACATTACAAAGTGCCTGGCAGAAAGAATGCAGCTTGCCTGGACCTGATGACCCCTGGGGAAAACATGTCTTGTGCCTGGGAAAGTGCCAGTGAATCAGACACTGACCCTGGTTTTATCTGTTATCAAATGCTTTGGTTTCCTTCTTAACAATTTTAAACTTTTTTTTTTTTTTTTAATTATAGTCGGCTTCTGAAAAGCAGGGAGGTATTAAAGTGAAACATGTACTCTGTGTGTAGAGGCTACAGGACACCAAACATGCAGGGATATTTTCTTAATCATTTCTTGAGAAAAGTTATTTGGATTACATCTCTAATTGGACCAATTTGAACCGATTATTAAATTCTAAGTCTTATTCTAGAGGTGAACAGGTTTTTAAAAGGTTAATTCCATCTAAGCAGCAATGTTGCACTGAATGCAATATTACTGGGTATATAACTCAAACCCTCCCCTCACCACAGAATCTGAATGCTTAAAACCTGTTTCATTTTAAAATGCCTGCTCTGTGAATGCTATACCTTTGTTTCTATATATGGCTCATACAGTTGTTAGAACATAATAGTAATAATTGGTTTTTAGTCATTCATCCTAAATTGTCTAAGCACCTTTACAAAGCTGAGTAAATGTTATCCTGATATTACAGAATAGGAAGAAACTGCACCATAGAGAAATCTGGTGGCTTGCTCAGAATACATAGCACATCAAAGAGTAGTTGAAAGTGAGATACCCAATTGAGCAAGAAAATAAAGGGTTTAACATAAATCATGTTATTGTGCTACAGAAGTCAAATTCATCTTTTTTAGATCCCAGATGACACTAATGCATGAATTCAGCCACTACTGTCTGATTTAGATGGCCATGTATAAATGGTGGGGAAGCTTTCATAATGAAAGCAGAAGCAAGTAGACACTTTCATGTCTTCATGATCTGCTACAAAACTAGAACTCAGATGAGGTTTGCCAAAATTTGTAAACTTTTCAGTGAAGCTGAATAGCCAGAGAATATTAGAAAACAGAAAATTTCAGGTAGAAATGCTGCCAAGACTTCGTGGTTTTTAATGATTTCGTCTTGAAGAAAGGAGCATTTGGTAACTTGGTGGGTATTGTTTTGAGTATTATTTTTTTCACCCCATAACCCAAAGTAAAACTCGAGGGTGCAAACTCAGGAGGAATTGAAACCTTATAAGAATTCACAGACCCTCCAAACCAAAACCACCAACTTTCACATTTCTAGCTGTATGCAAGTACATGAATTCTCTCTCTCTCTTTAATATTACATGCACACTCTGTAGAAGGATTTTTTTCTTTTTTCAACCACATTGTAGGTAAGTTTCCCATGTTCTATGAAAGGTAGTCTTCTGTATTGCACTTCTTAATAGGACTTTTTAGACCCTGATAGAAAAAAAGGGTATTTGGATGTCAGTCATTCAGTCTCTGCTAGTTAAAAAGCATGTTTTTCCAGAGATGCTTTCTATCCATAGTCCTGCACAACGTGAAATATGGTTGACAGCTATATTACCACACTGCAGATTGCAAAGCAATTCACATTCACACTTCTAAGTGCCTCTCCCTTCAAGACTTATGGATGTATGCCAAATTACTTGCATTGTGGTATATGGCCTTCTATATGTACTTTATAGAATAGGCCATTGGTTTCCATTAAAATCAATGAAGTAGAGCCCAAAAGAGCTTTTCTGAAGTGTGTACTAGGTGTCAGACAAGGTTAATAATAAAATACTTCATGTATAATATGCATCTTCAACATATTTCAGTGTTTATCTTTAAGATGGTATTTTCTGTATTTAGGATGGAAATTCCACTGCTAAATTTAACTGTTGGGTAGGGTTAAGTTCAGCTTTCATTTTTTGCCCTCATTAATGTCTCTGTAAAAAATGAATATATGATTTCATACCCTGTTTAGATAGTGTTTCCAAATGTAATGGCCCAGCAGCCATTTAAGGAGCCTAAGGTCCTGTGTTAACAAAACCATCATTGTTATCTCAAATGAAATGGGAAAGACACAAGATACCCTCCAATGCCATTTCATCTAGACAAATGAGTGACTACACTATGTCATAATGCCTCATTCTTAGTCACTAAGTTCACATATTTCATTACAGCAGTTCTTTGTCAGACAAGTTAAAGCGGATGATCGGTAGGGATGGTAATAATATAATTTATTAATTATTATCATTAAAATATTAGTATGGCTACTGTTAGTCATATTACTATGATAAATGAGGCAAACTGATAGATTTTAAAAATACAGACCTATGACAAACATTTTAGTGACAAACCTAATTTTGGGGAAGAGGAGAGAAGAGACAGGTGCTTTAAAGATATCTGAGTAAAATATGGACTACCATGAATTTAGTGAGTCTTATGAAAGAATGATTTGAAGGGGGAGAAAAGACATAAGAATGAGTGTGTGATGGAGGAGGGTACATTGCATCTTTCTATTTATTTATTTACTTTTTCAATTACATTATTAAAGTTTCCCTTAGGTCTACGGTACCTAGAAGAAAGAAGCAATACAGTTTTAAAATTGCCTTAAAATTTAGAGGACAAAAAAAGAAATACATGGAAATCACTATCACTGGCTGTTGTCAGTAAATGCAAAGTCCATGAAGTTTTGTTCTTGTTAAAAGGATGGGTTTTACCAGAGTGGGGCAGGTACAAGGTGGGCTAGTGTGTTTCCATATAACATTATATTTTTGTAGCCCAGAGTCCCTGTAGGTTGTATTCTCCAGAGGGTGAATGAATTCCATGCAGTGTTTTTCACTTTAATTGTAGCATATGTGAAAACTCCTGGTCTATGTCTCAAAGATGTTCTCTAAAGTCACGTTCTGTGGTTAACAAACATCAATACATCCATTTATCAAAATAACTTGAAAGAAATGGTAGGGTACAGGGGGCTAAATGTACTGGAGTAGTTGCATTAGATAATTCTCCATAAGTAAATTTGAAAATGAAGCAAACTGATGCCCTTTAAAAGAATGTTGGCCTAATTAGTCAGACAGAAAGTATGCTGGTTAATTTCAAAATACAGAAAAATTTCTGGAGATTAAATATAGTTTGTAAGAATTACTATACTGGGACACACTTCCTCTTATCTCTGAAAATAACCCATGAAGGGTATGAGTAGGTTATAGCAAACAATGCAAGTACGGTATGGTCTTTCATTTGATATGCTGACATACGTTCAGCAGTAGCTTCTGGTAGCCCTAACCTCCATGAGTTCATCTAATCTCTTTCAACATCTTAAAGATCAAGTGTGTCACAGCAAGAAAGTTTGTCCACTGAAGTGGTGGAACGGAAAAACAGAATCTCACAAGTGAGAACTTTTAATGCTTCCTTCACCAAAGTGTAAAGAATCAGCCATGATTACGTAAGCCTTTTCTGCGGGGTTTTGGCAGCTCTAAACGTCCTCAACCAAGGTGACAAAAATCAACTAAAGTACCCGAAGTAAGGCTGTAAGCAGCATAAAAACAAACAAAAGGCAGAAAATCCAAACTTATGAAAAAAGTTGCAGCTATCCTTTATGTTAAAATAGCTCATAAATTTAGAAAACATTTTAAAGAGTTCAGTAGTTCTTTGCCCAGGCTTTCACTTGCAGGCCAACCAGATGCTGGAGATGAGGAAAATGTGGAAAAATAAGATGCCTGAAGAGGTTTAGAACTTACATTTATGCAAGATGCATGGTTGAGTCTATAGGAAATTACTTGGTAATAGCAGCATGCAGTGAACAGAGAAAATAAATTTCAACTCAGTACTACTGATGCTAGAGTTGAATTCTGCCCAGATTGCTGGAGAAACCCTCTCCAGCAAATAGAGAAAATTACGGCACAACAGTGACCGCCACCTGCTGCAATCCTGAGATAAAATGGGTGCCAGGATATTATTTCCCAGCTGTTATAAGCTCATTGGTGGCTCACTGTAAATGTTCTCCAAGTGAACCTCTCGGAGACTGCTAGCCACATCTTCAGCTGCTGACAAGAAAAGAAGATATGAGTGTGAGGAAAACATCAAATTCTCCCTTAAAGTTCCTGGTGTCTTGTGCAAGGACCTCCTGCTAGAATATGTTAGACTAGCTCTTTACTTTCTCTACTTTCGTCCTCTGCTATTAGCCCCAAAGAGCATAGCAAGTCCAGAACTGTAGTACATTAAAATCCAATGTGTCTTAAAAAAAAATGAAAAAGAGCTTATATACTTATTCAACAGAAACAATGCAGACAGCTCTCTACATTTTTGGTTTACCTTGAAAGCAGAGACCAAAGTCATGGCTGCTGGTCAGGTGCTGCGAAATAATAGCAAGGCCAGCATTCAAACGTGGCTGGTAAAAGCTGAGGATGCTGAGATCTCTCCACAGTGTACACGTAAGTATGGCCTAGTATGGTGTGAAGTATACCTCAGAACATATCTTGCCTTTTTGCTCCCAGAATTGTGAGGAAAATGAAGTATCTGCTATTGGCAAATGAGTGTACAACAGTCTTGAAAAAGTACTGGGAGGTGGTGATTTTTTACAGTGGAAAGGAAAAGTCTCTTCAGAATACATAAAATATGATCTATTAGCATAATATTGTCATCGAAGATCAAGTGTTATAATATTTTATATTTTTTTCATTGGTGTTCTATAAACATACAACAATAGCAGGTTAATATATCAAATGTATACATAAAGTCTTCCCGCTGTACGTAACTGTTCCATATATTACTGTTATATCTTCTGAGATTAAGTAAACACAGAACGTAATGTACTCTACATAAATATAGCACTACTGAATCATAATAAAAATTTAAAAATATCTATTTACCATGAGAACTGTGTCAGAATCTCTCAGTGAAAATGTTGGTTAACTGAAATGGGAAGGTTTTTTCTTTTCCCAGAAATGTACCGATTTCAACAAAACTTCAGTTTCAAGAAGGATTTTCTGGTTAAAACTGAATAAAACTCAGCATACCCAACTGGCCAATGGATGTGTGCGAACCAAGAGAGCACAAAGGTCGGTTTGTCCTTCTGTCTGCTTTTCATGAGAGGTTTGAACCTGGATTTTCCACTTAGGTGAATGCCTTCCCTCCTGCTGGTAGTTTCAGTTTCCCCCACTGAATGTGCTCCTGTCTGTTTACACATGTGAGTAAGGGACCATTTGGAAGACGGAGTATCAGACTGGCTCTAGCACAGTGATCTGAGAAGCCAAGGGGAGTAAAAGATGTTCATGTTCTCAGAAAACTTTTGCATATTTCCAAAATCGTCATTAGAAAACAGAGTTCTGACAAATTTGAAAGTAACAAAAAGGACAACATTTCAAAGACATTAATGTATTCTTGAAATAGTAATATTTCAACAGGTAAACACTGCAGCAGTAAGCAACCTTTCTCTTTACTGTAAGCGAAGTAACGGTGCATACCAGAATTCACGTGGCAGAGAGAGAAATGTTGCCCGTATTTGTAATCTGTGGAGACAGTGACAACTTCTTGTTATGGCTAAGAAAGGTATGGATTCAATTCTTCTTACAGAATTCTGGAAAAGCACACCCCACTAAGCCAGCTGCAGGTAGGGACTAGGCTGCAGCAGGTCCACCCGTGCAGAGGCCAGCTGAGTGTCAGAGCCAATTGCTAATCCACCAAAGTGACAACGAAGAGCTCAGTCCTGCATGTGCTGAAGCCAACAGGAAACAGAAAAAAATAAAGCCAAACCCTCACTACATTCTCTTCTGCGGCCTTATATCTGTTTGCTATAATACTTTCTTACCCTGCATCTCATTTCGCTATCAGGCAATCTCCCGAAACATAAATTCTTTGCTTGTCCCCCTGATATAATATTTTACTTTACTTAGAATGTTTGACTCTATTTGCAAAGGCAGGATAAAAAAGCATTTTATTTGTGCTATGAAATGAGAGAGTGGAGCAAGCTCCTGCAGGCAGGCTGCTTTGTTGAGTCAAATTTATACTCTCATTTTGAGTGTGGAGCTTATACCATTCTTCACTTCACAGGAAAAGATACGCTTTACGCTAATACATAGTAATCTCTGTACAATCCCTACTCACTTTCTCTGCTTTCAGCCACGCCCTAGCGGGAAATTTCTCAGAGAAATTAACATGGGAATTGGCTCTTAACTGCATTTTCAAATATAATTATCAGTTAAATTTTTTGTACTGTTATGACAAAGAGATTTTACTACTAATAATAATAGATCTTTGATAACAGATAAAACCCAGACACTGAAAACTCCTACATGTGGACCATTTACTTTCCTAGTACATTTTGAACATGGAATAAGTTAAATTACTGTTATTTTCAAAACAGATTTTAAATTGGAAAAGCGATGAGTGAAAAAAAATTAAGGCATTGTGATCAAAAATCTAAAAGGTGAAGTGTTGTTTTCAACAAATATTAACTATTAAGAGTGAAGTTGGTTATAGACGGTCTCGCAGTATTTTTGTTTTCTGTGATCAGTGTAATAGAGTGGTTGTATATAATAGATAATGCTAGCTATGTCAGTATGGGTGTCTTGCAAAAGCTAAATAAATAAAAAGTGACTTAGCTTCTATTTACCTTGCAGCAGGTGAACAAATAAGGTGACAGTGAAATAAATTATTTTTTCCTGCCAGCTAAGCATGTCGTCAATCCTTCTTACTAAAGTAATGAAGCAGGGAAACAATATTTTGTTTGCTTTTAACTGTGGTGGAGGAGGTTCGCATCAAAAAGGAAGATAACACCTCAAATTTAAGGATAGCTGTGGCACGGTATTATGGCCTGCCTGCTAAGTCGTGTACTGCTTTCTGTTTTGCAACGATCTGAGATGGCTCTAGACTATCCTGTCATGTATATTGCCTCCTAGAAATTGTTAACATAACTTGTAAAGAACACACATGGGCAGCTTATTTGGGTTTCAAAGACACTGTATTGTGGAAATTTTATCTATATACTGCACTGGATTTTTTCAACGGAAATATGTGTGTCTGCTGTCGATAATCAGATGCTCATAATTCTTACCTGCTTGCAAAGTGGGACTGTAAAGTGCTAGTGCAAAAGGGAAAATCCACGTTTATTTACTTCTGATTCATTCTTTCACTTGGGAGTCCAGGCTTCAGTTTAAATTTCAGGGGTGCCATTCAGAACAAAGTATTTGTAGAATTTAAAAAATGGCCTTTTACAAAGACAGCAGTGAAAACGGTAATCTGTTGTTTACTTCCCCTGACAGAACTGCAGGGTGGCTTTTCTCCACGGGCTCTTCGATATTAGGCTATTAAACCCACTTGCACTACCAGTCCTGGACTTTGGAAAACTTCTATAATACGTACATCTGACAGCTTTGAGAAGCAGTGGGAGGGAAGTAAAAGACACTGCAAAACTGAATCCTGTGGCAACTGGGCAAATTGCCAGTAAATTCAATGAAGCTTTTCATTAAATTCAGAGTGTTTTGCATTAAAGCTGAATCTGGCCCACTGTATACGGCTATGAAAGTTATACAGCTTTAAAAAGTTACACGAAATTTTACCTACTTGCAAAAATTCAATTTCATGTTGAATCTATTTTAAAACCACTTGAAAAATACTTCTAAATTATCTGTTAAGGAGTCATGCTGTATGGCTTCTCTCTTTGTTTTCTGTCTAGATGGATCAGTTGAAGCACACGGTGATGTGTTCCCAGATAGTTTTATACACACACTTGGCAGCAGCAAATGAAAATATGTATACATGGTTCATTTGTATTTAAGAAAATTCTTCTGTTGATGAGGGATTTTTTTATGGCTGTGCTAGAATGATACATAATTAAGATTGTTCTCACCTTTACCCTTTAAATTTGTATTAAAATTATTTTTTAATAATGGCCGACTTCTTTCATCAGTAAATATCCAGGAGTCATGGACCTTGAGAGCTCTACTGAGCAAGACATACTTTTATGTCCTAAAGGATGTGGAAAAAAAGGCATTCCTTTCCTGCCCATCCTAAGGAGGTATGAATAGAGAAGTTGGGATAAGACAGATCTCATTTTATTTTAAGGGAAACTTTGGGGCATGTATGTAGTAACAACGCCAGTTGAATTCTGCATAGGAGACTTTGATACTTGACTGAAGGTTGTCTTGCTTTAGCTTGCAGTATGTTTTGCCTTGTTCAGCAGGAGGTCTGGAACGCGCCTTACTGCCTGTAAAATCCAGGAGGTTTGCTGCCATTGTTTCAAATGTGTGCTGTTGTCTTCTTTGTGTAAAATAATGGTACTCCTTTTGGACCTCTCTAATAAGAAGTAGCATGTTTCTTCAGTTGTGAATTACGGTGTTGAATGGGAGATGAGGTTAGAGAACTCAACAGAAGTTGTATCCACAGCTTGAAATTCACTTTGCTCTAAGGCAGGAGGTGAATCAAAAACTCTTTGAGATGTTGCAACCTCCTCTACAGTTAGGACCAGAGTGCTGAATAGGGGATGCAATATTGAAAGGAGCAGAAAAGAGAGTGACTATATTTTGGTATCATCACTTCAATTTGAGTGTAGAACCTGTTCCCATGGATGCCTTTGGGACAGTTAGAGTGGATACCTCACCCACCAAAAGTAAGCTTATTTAGGTGAGACCTACTTGCAGGATTGTGGCCCTGGTTAGGATGCACACTTCTACTTTTGCAACTACTGGCTCAAGCAATAGGAGGTATTTGGAGACAGGAAGTGTTATTAGTGAATTTTTTGATGGAAGGTCTTTGGGAGTATTCTGGGCAGCAAATCATAAGGTGATATGTAAGGAGATACAGGGAAGAGATTGGAGCTGCACTTTCTTTCCGCATGCAAGTAGCAGTGAGTTTTGCAGTATATGTTTTGCTTTCTTGAGAAAGTCATGTTCATTAGCTCTTAAGTCTCCAGACAAACCTAGAGGGCAATGCAGCTGAATGCACGAGGCAGGCACAAGGAAATGATGTGAATGGAAATGGTTTTCTATAGTGGATGCTTTACAGATGCAAAGCCTTAGGTCACACACATGAATTCCACACTATCCAATTCCTAGGTCAGAAGGCAAAATTCCTGACCAAAGGCTGTTTGCTGACCCTTCTGAAATAAGCAAATGTCACCAATTTATTCCCTTGTGGCTGGGTGCCAGTAGCACTAACTGGAAATCTTGAGACCAGGAGGGGACCAGAGGTCCCTTGGTACAGAAGCCAAAGTTATGTTCACTGATACTAGACTGTTGCTGTATCCTGTAAATTCTTTCAGGGACACCAGTTTCAAGTATTGGCAGGTTAACTTCTATTAAAAACATGTCTATAAGATGAAAAAGCCTCCCATGAAGAACATTAGCAGGATTTGGCTCATAACAAGACAGGTACTGAGTTATCCCAAAATGCAAGAAGAGTTGGCAGTTACTTAGGGTGGAAGTCAGCAAAGGGTGCTCACAGCACTGCTCAGGGGAGTTCAGCTGGGTTGCTTTGAAGAGACCTCCCCACCTCCTGGCTCACTGGCTGTCTAATGTATGTAACAGGGTGGTTAGTCCTGCATGAGGCATGAGATGGCTGCTCTTCCAGCAGCAGTCATAGTCTTCAACCCCAACAACAGTAGAAGCTACAATCCTTTCTGTAAGTCTCTGCTCCCTTTCCCTGTCATATTTTTCTCTCCATATTTTGGGAAAACTCCATATATTTCCTTTTAAAAATATAATTTTCAAATGTATCCAGGTGCTTAATTTTCTTTCCATGAATTTCCATTCTGTACATTTCAAGCACTCCTTTTCATTGCCGGCATTGCTGCCAGTAAAGTGACTCCTGTCCTATATTGCTTATGCCCCATCAAAGTGCTATTCAGGTTTAAAACTGCCCTCTAGTAATTACTCACTATTTAAACTTATCCCTGCTTATTTAAGTAATAATGCAGTAACCTCAAAAACACTAGAAAGATACAGGCAAGGACTTGTAGTTCTTGATGTTTGTTTACTGTTATGTTCCCCTGTCACCACAAACAGTATCCCTTAATTATGTATTTGAATTATTGATGTTTCTCAGTAGTACAGAAGCCTATCCTCTAGGTGCCTTTTGTTCAAATTTCTAACTATCATTTTACTGTACCAAATCTATATTAAAAAGTATGGCATTTACTTTAGTTTACTGTATGTTGTCAGTCAGCTTGCACAAACGAAGGAAATAATAGTACCACATCTTTCAGTGACATGAAACACCTTTGAGAGAAGAAAAAAAATTATACAGTGACAAGAACAACCGTGAGCCAATAGGAATATAAAACGTCTTCACCTTCTTGTTATCTCACAGCATTCAGATGCTCATAACAGTTTAGAAAGCACACCGCCCACACCACAGGATCTTGCTCCTCTTTAATTTTCTCTAATTTGTGTAGTGAATAACCAAATACTCATAATGCAATTAGAAGATAATCAGGCTTGTAATTATGTTAATTGCTGGAGACTTACATCAATCCTCCAGCAAAGTGATAGGATTTCAGGGGAACTATTAACATGGGAAGAGAGAGGAAGCACACATGAGAGAGAAAGAGATTGGGGGAGTCGGTAAATTGATGAACAGCTTAGGCTTGTATCATTGAGCAACAATGAGAATACAATGGTGCAACAAATGAAAAGGGCCTCAAGGGGAGAAGCTCAGAAAATGAGGTTTTAGGTACCAGCAACTCAACCTCTTTTGTCTGTTTTCTTCCCATAAATAATCATGTTGTGCATCTATATTTATTGTAATAAGCCCAATTCAGAGAAATCGGATCCATAGCTGAACAGAGAACAAAGGGGAACTGTTCAGCTATGCAGCAGTTTGCCATGTCTCCCACACCACTGAAAGAGCCACTGTATTACCTTCTGTCCTCGACTCCTGGGGGTATTCTTTTCTCATGGTGATGTCTGATATTACATTTAAAGCCATAATACTGCAACTGCAATGGCCTGTCTCAGGACTGTCATGGATCAGTCATAATCTGTGAAGAACATACAATACATAGCGGACTGACAGAATTTATGAAATAATCCACAGTGGAGATGCTTTTTTTTTAATTTACCTTTTTGCCAGTACCTCATCGAGTTTGTAATGATTGTTTAAGCCTTTTGAAAGTGAGTTTTGTCAACTGAAGTCTGATGTAAGTTGTAGACCATGACTGTGCTTTATTAGTGTGGCTATTTCTGAGTTTACAGAACAGTTTTCTGTGTTTAGACTACTTGCCAGAAATTGCCTAGATGGCTTAAAATAATAATTTAAAAAAGCATTGTTATTATTAAGTTACTTGTTTATAGTTTAAAAGATAGTTTATACATGGGAAGAGAAACTAATAAGGATCAAGGAGGTCAGGCTCCCTTTAGCCTCATATGATCTTTTTGCCTACAGCTGTCATGATGAAGATAATGAAGAAAAAGATAATTAATAAACTCAGTTGTTTTCTCTTTTTGTCTGTATGTACATGCAATTAAACTAAGGGGCATTTTGCAACATTTCATTAGCTCTAGGAGTGTACTTGGATGTAAAAGTGCATTAGCTTTTGCAGCTCCATGGAAAAGCACTTTTTGTCATATCTTTTAAATGGATATTACGTTATTATTTATGAATTCTGAATAATCATCTAAAGAGCCGAGGGATTTTATAGAAAATATTTAAAGATATTTAAATGCCCTGTTTTGAAATATTCCCTATAAGTGACTTGTTTTGTCCTTTTGATTCAGGTTCAACTACCAAGTGTCATCGGTCATTCCTACCATATAATGTCTTTAAATTCCAATTAAGCTTGATTTCTCAGTTCTAAAAAGCCTAGGAAGAGTCAAAAGAAACTCTCTCAAGGGCTTCATCTACTAGAGATTTCTCCCCTGTTGTTTCTTCGAACAGATGAGTGCTGCATACCTTGACTCCAGCCATGACAACACAATTCCCATGAAGCAGCCCTTAAAAATCACTCTGGAGCTCCCGCAGCAGGAGACTGGAGAGCATAAACCCAGTGTAAGCCCAAGCTTCCTTAGACATAATTCCTCAGCTCTGTGGGGCTGCGTGCCTCTGTTTGGCCCACCCTGGTGTACCCTTGTTGCAGAAGTGTGGCAAAGACAGGGGCTCTGAGATGGTCCCTATCTCTTCTGGGGCTCTGCGAGTGTCTGTAGGAACTGCGGCTGTCTGACAAAAAGATCAAACATGTAATATGTACAGAGGACACCTTCAGATCCAAACAATCCAGGTGAAAAATTAACAAGGGGAACAGCACCACCTTCTTCTTCTCTCCATGCCCTGCCCTCATAGCTGTACACAACACCCATCCTAGCAATGGGGAATGGTTGTGCTATTCAGCAGTCCTCTCCATCAAGGATGTAGCAATACTCGGCTTTACTTTATACAGACTGACACGTTTAGGCCTTCATGGAGCTACAATTTCATTTTACCTCAAGGACACTTCCAATATCCTGAAAGTGAGGTTTCAAATGTCGGGAGTTTCCACCCATATACTGACTCCCCAGAAAATTTAAACAAAACAAAACAAAACACAACCCTATACTTTTGCATTTACTTCTTTTGACTTCTTTCGTGAAAGGTATTTACTGACACTTACTTCCCTCCCTTGTTGGTGAGCTTCACTGTGTGGTATGTGCCTAACACACAATGATCTTCACATGAATGCAGTTGTGAAGATATCATTATGTTATTGTTACTAAATTTAGGATAGACATTGTAGTCAGTAATAAAGTATAATCTATGTTAATTAAGTACTGTTGTAGATGTGCATAGAGTTTTAAAACACTGTCGCACCAACCTTCTGTATGATGTAATTTTCCTGTCTTTTCACAGAATCACAGACTGGTAGGGGTTGGAAGGGACCTCTGAAGATCATCTTGTCCAACCCCCCTGCTTGAGCAGGTACACCTAGGGCAGGGTGCACAGGACTGTGTCCAGGCGGGTTTTGAATATTTCCAGACAAGGAGGTTCCACAACCTCTCTGGGCAGCCTGTTCCAATGCTCTGTCACCCTCACAGTAAAGAAGTTTTTTCTCATGTTCAGGTGGAACTTCCTGTGTTCTAATTTGTGCCCATTGCCCCTTGTCTTGTCGTTGGGCACCACTGAGAAGAGTCTGGCCCCATCCTCTTGACACCCACCCTTCAGATATTTGTAAGCAGTAACAAGGTGCCCCCTCAGTCTTCTCTTCTCTAGGCTGAACAGACCCAGGTCTCTCAGCCTTTCCTCATAAGAGAGGTGCTCCAGTCCCCTGATCATCTTTGTGGCTCTCCGCTTTTGTTGAAGTATGCTACAGATTCCCATCTAGGCTTAGGAGAGGAAGGAGTAGAAAGGATGATGCAGGCAAAGAAGCTCATAAGCAAGGAAAATATAGGTTAAAGAAGTGTATTCAAAGTTGACATTTGAAAGAAAGGAAGGTTTTTCAGTTATGACTTCCTTTCATGCTTCTCTTGGAATCTTCCTTGGATTGTACCTGTCAGGCACAAGCTCCTTAAAATTCGGCTTATGTGTGCTTGGAATTTGGGTTTGCTTGTGCAGGTGGGGTAAGGGGTTGACTTATAAATCCCAGTGGCGGTATCAAGTGAAAAAGTCCCTTCAGGGCCTCTTGGCACTTTCTGTTGGTAACACAATAACTGTATTTTGTGACATTGTCCAGGATACGGAGCACAAGCAAGAGAAGGCATTATTATCCACAAGCCCCATATGCTGGTTCAATACCCTATTTCTTTTCACCACGAAATGTCTTTTCTCCTGGCTGTCAAATCTCAGGATTTTCCTACAGGTTAAATTCAAGGTTTCTGAGATTCTTGCAGACTCCCTACCGCTGTTCCTATAGCTGTCTTTCTCAGTCATTCATTCAGTGTGGCTGTATAGTTTCTTAGTAAAGGCCTTGGACATTGCTGCCTGACCTGATCAGCGTTCTCCAGCTTATTTAACACTTCACGAAGCATCCCAAGCCTGAAATAACTAAAATCAATGTAACCAGTGTAACAGACTTAGATTCATTGTCCTGACACCCAGCCCCACCAAATGCAGCAGGTCCCAGTCTCTTTTAAATGAATTGCATCTACCACACTTCTTTGTAGGGTGATATCTGAGAAGGTTTCTCAGATGATGGGATGATCAGATCAGATGATGGGTACAGGGATGAAATAGAGGCACACCAAAGGAAAAAAAATATCAATGTCTGCCTTTGTCAAGATGAAGAGCTTAAAGAGGAAATTTTCTTTCTTCTGTGGAAGAAATGACTATACCTTTGGTAGGACATTCTGTCTCAGCCAATAATGTAAGGGAATAGTGGTCCAGGCAGAACAAAATAAAAGATTCACAAAAGTATTCTGTGATTTGGATGAAGTTCAGACCACAGATCTATGTATCAGAATCATGAGGAGCGGAAAAAGCAGAAGAAGAAGGATTCCATGACATCAATCAAAATGTATAAATTGCAAAAGAGCTGCTTCTCCAAATCATTGCAAACACGTAGTCTAATGACAATGCATGCTGAAACAGAGCATAGCATCATTTTGCTCCACCAGAACATCACATATCTCCATGCCCATGACTGTATAGTTCAGTAAAGGAAATGTACTTAGTTCTTATTTCCTGCCTTTGAACCTCACCCCAACAATGAGATGTTTGCTAATTTGTTTTTTAATTTGGGGAAAGTGAGCTAAATTCAGCATTCATAATTAAATCACATCAATTGTCTTCAAACCTCCGTTACCTCAATATTGACAGTTTGCTTGTCAGTATAGAATTTGTTAGCCGCTGACTTGTAGTGGTTTGGAAGAGTTTGCTTCCTTCCAGATGTCAGTAGTCCCTAGCTTGTGAGCAAGTGCACATATCCTTGTGTACTCACATGCCAGTATGCTAGAGGATCAGAGCCAGCTGTTCACACAAATTCATTAAAATTGTCTCACAGCAGTTTTGGAAGCATTTCTTATTACTGCTTATTAGTCAAAATGATGTTGTGATACCATCACACTGTTAATTGTCCTGCCTCAACTTTTTCCCAGCTTATGAACAGAGAAACTGCAGAGATTGCAATATACTCAGCTTTCTCAGTGCTCAGTTTGTATAAAAGCCACGCTCCTCGTAGGGGGTCTCTACTGGAATATCCTCCCATCTGTCCCGCATCTTTTGTCTACCACATATTTGTCTGCTCCTGTGCACTTTTGCCCCATGCGTACCCATGCCTTGGTGTTCTTATACTAGAAGTGACCAGTGATAGTGGCATACATATACCCCCAGTGACAAGCAAGCTACTTCAAATTACTGTACATCTTCAATATATATATGTAAATATGCCACCACATTTCCTCTGTAATAGAAGTTGATGACATGCACACGTGAATGCACATCTACCACGTGTAGGAGCAGCTGCTCCAGCTGCTGTAATTACTGCCAGTGTAGGATCAATACAGTACAACACAATTGTCTTTCTGTGATAGCAGTACCTGAGCAAATTAAGTTTGGAGTTAATATTATTGCTTTTGTAAAAAGGACATCAGCTTCTTCTAGAGCAGAGTGTGAAAAATGATGTTAGTGAAGCTCTAACCATCCTGCTAAAGTTGTTAATTACTAGTGCAGGTCACCACATTGTTCTAGGAGGAAAATACATGGATACAAATCAAGCTGGTCTACAGTGTGAATACTCAGTTGTGTCTTTGGAAAACTGAACTGCTCATCACTGAGTGCCTTGGTCTAGGTAAGCTTGCAACGAAGAAACGATGACTTTTTCTAAATTGTTGTTATTCTAGGCGTTACGTGAAAATCTCAGTAAGGCTGAGCTATAGTACTAGTCAGTCAGGAAAAATATAATTACATTTGGGGGGCGGGGAAGTAGATAAAACAATAGGAACCGTTTCCCAAAACTCTGGCCACATGCAGGAAGGTGAAATGTATGAGAAGAGTTTGGGATGAGAGAGAGATGGGTGTAATTTCTTTTCCTTTTTCCTGAGGGAGCTGTGTGCAGACAGGAAAAAGGAAAAAAAAAAAAATAAAAAGCAACAGACATTTCAAGGAAGAAGGCAGAAAAAATCTAAGAACAGCCAGAAAAGGGTGATCCTCAGAAAGAGCTAAGAGAGAGTGTCTTTGGGCGAAACACTCTGCGAGACAAATCTTAAGTGTGGATACTTGTTTTGTTTATGCTTTTGTTTTGAAACAAAACATTACATACATTCTTTGTCTAGACAAATAATTCTATGAAAGAGCTGCCAGACTCCATCAGCAATTCTCCTCCAGTCTGCAAGACACTGATTTTAGCTAAGTGCTTTGTTAAAAAATAATACTATTTTCCATTGGTTTGTGAGACCACTTACTGATTATAGTAAGACTTTACTTTGCCTTTACTTTGTAATTCATATACTCTCAGATATTTTAACTCATATTATTTGTATTCCATAAAAAGGTGCTTGTAAAGTTAGTTTTAAGAGCATGTTTTAAAACAAAGAGTTTAGAGAGAAATAAATGGAAAGTTCTTTATGTGCTTTCCTGCAGATTGGTGTCATGGCACACAGTAGACTAGCTTGCTTACTTATTTGGATTTACAGCCTAGAATGAAAATAAAAGAAACGCTATGTAGAATAGAAAGCAGAAAAGAATTACCTTCAACAAAACTGGAATGAAACTCCTGTAAATTTTGCCAGGTCTATTGTCTCAGCTGCCAGGTTTCTTCATCTTGTGCCAGGTTTTCTCTCTAGATGCTGGTTAATTTTTCCATACATCAAATGCTTCACACCTGATTAGATTGGCTTTTGCACTGCTAGAAGGACAGGACATTGCTAACCTGCTATGACTAGAAGCCAGACTGTCTTTTGGAAACATTGGCTCAGTTTGGAGGATCTCCTAGGGACACCTTGTGGAGGGTAATCAATTTCCATCAGGACACGAGTTCAGCCTCTCTCTTGTGACCATCAAAATATAATTAAAAATCATCCGCAAGAAATTTTACTGTGTATTTCCGCCAGCTGTGCCTGACTCCTTTCATTCTGCTCTTTTGACAGCATTAGTTTTGCCCATCTCTTGTGGTCTCCAGAGAGCTCCTGCATTCGGGAGCGTGTTGTCTTTTGTTTTAAGTGGCCTACCAAAGCCTTTCTGCTGGTCTCCCAGTTCATTCTGCATACACTCATACATTCATTAGATTGGCTTCATCATGAATCGTTAATTACAAAACATTTGTTTGTGGCTTTTTTCCTAGCAGTTGTTTGTAACATAAAGAGGTTTCTTTTTCTCTGTTCTTATAATGACATATAATCTAAAAGTTGTGTGAAAGGTTTATGCTTGAAGGGAAGCCACTGGGTCAGGGACATTGTACAAGATTTAAGGCACTGGGGAATTCACCCATCTGATTGTGTTTTCCTGGACTTTTTCAGTAAAGAGAACAGCTAAGCTGGCAACTAGAAGTCATAATTTCCTGCAGCTCAGAGTTAGGTGCCTTTGTTCCTTTTGATTTCCCAACCCCTGTCACTGAACTGTCTTTATTTTTTCAAACACAACTCATGATAGTGGTCACCACCTTTTATACAGTTGCTTTGTGGTTCCAGCACTTGCTTTAGAAGGGGACATGCCAGTGTTCGTTTATCGTTGCCCCTCACTTGGCAGGTTGTCCTGCTGGAGTTCAAACCTTGCACTGCTGTCTCCTGGACCATCAGAAAGGCAGCAGAGGTGAAAGGATAGTCTACCATCTCTCTTCAGTCCGAACGGAAGACCTTCAGCCAAAATTGAAGAGTTTCTGCCAAAACGGCAAGGTCCAGGAATCCAGAGTTGGACTGCAGAGGGAATGTGCTGCTAAACCAGCAGTAAAGGCACCATTGGAGTACAGCCTACATTTTAAGCAGATGAAATAAGAAATATCAGGATGTGAGGCAGAATTTGATATGAGATAGATTGCACCACTGCCACCATACCATAAAGTAACAGAAGTGGGTCCTTCCAGGGAAAGAAGACGTGGGGCTGGCTATGAGTCCCAATTTTATACAGCAGTCTTAATTCAGAGCTGCAGAGAGATGCCTACTCTGCGAGATTTCAGACTCACTCATCCAGTGATTGGCAATTCCTTTTGATTAGGTGAGGCATCTGGTGTAGTTAGGTGAATCCCATCCCTTGGCACCAAACCATCCTTATCCATCCAGCAAGGAACCTGAGTGCCCCACAGGCTCAGCAGCCTCTCCTGCAGGCAGGAGTCTGGCTACCTGTGTGAGGACCAGCTCCCACTCCTGGGCTCTGTGACCTGCATCAGCCTGATGGGAAACAGCCCTCAGAAACCTCCTCAGGGCCCTCCCCTACTTTGCTCAGGAACTGCATTTAACTGCATTTAGACTCAGGCCCTGGACCATGGTATTCACCTGAGCTGTGCTGTGGCCGTGTCTTTGCCTGGCAAGGGACCTCTGACCCCAGCCCCAACTTGCTGGTATGACTTCCTGGCTCCACCTTGGACCTGCCTCATCACCGCGGATCTGTCTGGTGATCTCCTGGTGCCAGTTACCATCACTGGCCACCCTCTACTCTTCTCGTTGGGCACAACTATAGGTTCTCCACTGTATTCTCACTTTTTCTTTCAGTTTACCATAAAGTTATTATTTGTTTTATAGTAGAAAACACATGAGGTTCTGTGTGGAATGTAGCATATTTCTTTTTCCTTTCAGTGCATTGCTTTCTTTTTTTTTTTAAATTCATAAAGGCACGGAATCTTTATAAGCTGTTGGGCATGAAGAAAAGAGATGCAATTATCTGCTTAGAAATGAAACTCACGGACTGAAAGTCTGAAACATGGTGAAATGTTCAATGCTTCTAAAGCACTGATATGGTTATTACATTAATTTAAATAATCTAGAAGTTTATCTGTCTCTTTTTGTATAACTCTACCCTTTTACCATGATTCCATGACTGCATGGTGTGATATAAGTCCTATTTCAAGAAAGACCTCAAGCATGTCTTCAGGTTCATTCTATTCAGGAAAGCGCTTCAACATAAGTTTCAAGCTAAGGATATCCTTTAATACCTTTTCTGCTCTGTTTGCTTTATTGGCTCTGATTTGAAAAGTTTGAGTAGCCTGACTCTGAAAAAGAAGGTCACTCCTAAGAACTTAAGTCACTGGTAGATTATTAAGGTCATCCAAAATGTGTGCATAGTATTGAAATAAACACAACACGCATTCTGTAATATATGGGGTTTTTTTCTACAGATTGACACTTTAAAAGCATTCAAGTGTTTCAAAATAGTTCATTCAATTTTGTTTTCTTGCTACAGAAGTCAACAGCCTGTCAGTTGCTCTTTCCTGGAACACCAAACACCCACAACTCCCTTCTGAATCAAGCATCAGGCAAGGGAAAATGGAGATTAGGAGAAAACATAGCTACATATTCTAGAAATTTTCAAGAAACAGCTTGCAACTGTTGAAAAGATATTCTTAAAGCTTACTTTACTTTTGAATACTTACCTCCACATTGAAGGTTGTGTCTACTGAACTATAACTTTACTGTAAAGTGTTGAACATAATGTACTCTTCTGAAAAAAATTCAGATAGAAATCTGAGTAGGTTAAAATATATACTTAAAATAAATACTTCACTAGTGTATGATATGTGTAAGTTTCATCAGGAGCTGCATCTATCATACCAGTATAAATCAATGTCCTTCTTAGAATTGTTTAATAACTGTAAAATAGAGACCAGAAACTACCTATACTCCTTATACCTAAACCATATACTAATTGTGTGTATGGTTTGAAATGGAGAACCAAGCAAAATCTTAATCTAAGGTTATTGATTTGTTGAGTCTGTCTACTTTTAATTGGGACCTGACAAGTTTCACTTCGGATGTAGGAAGCTTCTTCCCTTTAGGTAACAGCATACTTACTAGCTTCAAACTACAACTCAGTCCTTGTATACACTTTCCTGCTGGGTACTGTGACCAAGAGTCTAAGTCTTTCTTGGTGTAGTAAAATCCTGTCTTTTTAGACCAGAGTACAAGTGGCTTCTGTGTGTTTCTCTGCTCCTCGCTGTGGTTTTTGTGCAGCTATGCACATGCTCACACATAATTCCCCATGCTCAGGGACAGTGTTTCCTTGCTAGACTGAGGTTTAAAAGAGGTTTCACTCCATCCTCGCAAGCACTGTTGTATACTGTTCTGCCCTGATAGATACAGTTACTTTTCACAAATTGCATGTGGTCCAGACGAAGTACAGTTCCCAAACTGGGACTGTATCATATGCATATGATGCACATCTAGCTGTGTGTGGGTGTGTGTGTAACACAAATCCCCCCTGCATGCGGGAGGCCGAGGCTGATATTGGTACTATTGCTGTATCTTCTTCTGACTGACACTTTGGGAGGAGCCCTGAACTCCTTAGGTAACTGCTGTAATTGTCTTTTAATGGCAATTCGCTACATCTGGAGTTCCCTCTCTTCTCTTGACTTTTGAGATGTTTTAAATACATGATATGGCTCTGGTCCATTTGTGAGCTTTGGGAGCTCACCACCACCAGGTGACTGGTAGGGTCAGAACAGTTGATAATCTTTGCCATAAATCAGTCTTGGCAAAAATTCATATTTTGGAGGCCTTCCAACTCTGGTACTTCTTCTGGGTCTGTAATATTTTGCACAAAACCTTGAACGGGCTTTAGGAGAGAGAATTTAGCTCCATTTGTGTGTATTGTGGGATACAGGGCAAGGTTGCAGAGGACCAAGCCCACCAAAAGCCTGGTTCTGACCATAGCCTTTAGACCCTTGCCTGGTACAGATGCCCCCAGCTGGTTTCACCAGATGTGTTCCAGGGAAACGCCTTCACTCTGGCCGCCAACCTGCAGATCATTACCCATTCAGCAGTGCACAGAAAGCACTATAACTTGCATATGAAGAAAACCAGTAAATCTGGCTGTAGGTTAAATAGAAGCAAGAAGAGAAGCAACAGGCAGGCAGCCTTAAACTACGGTTGTTCTAAGTACACAGAAAATTACTTTATGAGCCCAGCGCACACAGCCAATTTTCTATCATGCGTTGACAAAAAAGCTTGCAAATATAAAATAGGATTTCAAAATAGAAACATGCCTAATACACATATTCAAGCATAATTAGCAGGCCAGATAGCTGTGAGAAGTGATTTTTTCTTTTATTATATCTGCATATTGGTGCATGGTGGCAGATTACTTTTGTTAACCTTATATAATTTTATTGCAACATTAATGATGTATGTTACATTTTGGGGGTAGGGGAGGAAGTTATAACCTGGTATCTTGCAAGGAGGGAAAGGCAGACCTAATCTAACCGATAGCTGACTGTTTTTCTAGATTAGGTGATTTAATGTTTTGCTGTTGTTGCTGTTCCAGGAAGGCACTGTACATGCCGCCATCAAATTTCTTTGTGTGCCTATGTGGAGATAGCATTGACCAATCAATAAAAGGAGGAAAAGGGCAGTTCTGACCAGCTGGGGTAAGTCTCGGCCACTTGTGATGCCAAATTTGATAGTTATGTCAAGGGTACATTATCAGTGATCTAAGAAAACAATATTTCACACCTCTTTGTAAGCATTTACTTCTAACTGAATTTCTACATAGTTCACATCAGTTTCTAGGAATAAATATAGTTCTTCTCACATGGTGTCCCAAACACTCACCCCGATACCAACTTTGTCCTAAATTAAAGTGTAGCCCTGTGATCTCTATGACTCTTAGAATTAATGATCTTCATTTGCTAGTAAGAATGATCCTCTTAAACAAAGTGTATTTTCAAGATCCAGTGATGTATTTCAGAGCTATTTGGCACCTGCCTGAGCCCCAGCCTGATCCTAGTCTTATATTGCATGATCCTTGCTCTGTCCTAGGTAAACTATTCAGCCTTACTAAGCTCAGCCCTCTTCCTAGCCCACAAGAGCCCTAGAAAACCAAGGTCTTCAACTTTTTTTTTGCATCCTAATCAAATCCTACCTTGACCTAGAAAATCCTCCCTGCTGCAGATATTGTATAAATAGATTTTTCTCAGTCCTCATCAGAAATATTTGTAGCTCTGTTGAAAGAATCCAGCTACAAACTCCGTTCTCCAACCCATCTTGCCACAAACCCTCACCTAATTTAACTACTTAACAAGCTAGAGTCACCCACACCTGTCAAAGCACTCATTAATATGCCATTTTGTCTGGTGATTCTAGCCTGCATTCAAGCTTTTAGTCTTTTAAAGACCTAATGGTAGACCCAGATCTTTAGTTTCTGGTCTCCTGAAAACTAACTGCAGCCCCAGTCCCAGCCCATCCATCCATCCGTCCATCCATCCATCCATCCATCCGTCCGTAAATTAAAGTCTTTGATATCTGGTGTTCTGAACATGAAATCTGGCTGGTAGTGGCCATTGCTTAGGGCCTGTATTCAAATGAGTGATATGTACGGGTCATTGTCTGTAGTTGTACTAGACTCAGCTTTCAGGAAAACAAGAGATTTAAGAGATTTATCTCCTTGTATTCATGAGCCAAGAGACTAGGATGAGAGCTGGAGCCAGGGCTGTTACGGGCTGCTAGAATTTAGTTATGGCCCATGTTTGTAACTGTGATGCAACCATTAAAAACTAACAGTGGAAGTAATTAAAATGACTAATCTCTGCTCTCTCAAACCCTTGTCCTCATCCCATCCTAGCCCCATGAGGGAGACACTTCTGCCAGAGAACTTCTCAAGTGACCTTTTCCATCAAGAGCAGCACTGATTCTAGCATTGAAGCTTTCTCAGGATATGCCCACACACCACATCGTATTTGGCACTCTCTTCACCACAGACTGAGCTATAGCATTTTCTAATACTCACTGATCCAAAGGAGCCACAGAAAAGTCATGAAGTGGTTTACTCTGCTGGCAGTTAGATCTATGGCTTTGAGGAGTAAGACCTCAATATAACTCTTGAACCACAACTCTAGTATCAGCCCCTAACCCTTGGCTTAACTGTAGCTATATGATACACGTCAACGAAGAACTGACTGTAAAGCATTTGGACCTATTGATGAGAGAATGAGTGAGTAATCTTGTTTATATGGGATTATCTTCAGCTATAATATGGTCTTACACTGAATTATCTGAGTTGCATGTTCTCAGGTCAGGAATGAGTTCTAGCTTCCCTATATGGCAGCCTGCATAGGCCTGCTCCTTTTGAGCAATCACTTAGCATTTCTGTTCCTTAAATTGTTCAGGTGGGGACAGATGGCTGTGACAGACCTTGTATATTCTCCTCTTCACAGCTTCTCCAATAGTCCATAAACCCAATCTCCAACACCCTACGATTTCAGTTCTTGGCTTTGTATCACCAAAAATTGATAGCTGTGCCAAATTTGGGAAGCAGAGTGGTTTTTGAAATGTGGAAATGTATCCGGTAGGGACCAAACTAAAGCTATCAAATTCATTGAACAGATTATAAACCATATTTAAAGCTATTTCTCCATGGGTTAAAAGCTCGTTCATTAACAAAAGACTTAAATGTTTGCCACTCCCTCCTCTACCTCAGTACAGCAGAAAAAGTTCTGGAAATGTGATAGCTCTGTACTGTATTGAAGAGAATCAAATCCTTCACATAAGCCAAACTTCAGTTCTTTACTAATAAAATCCTGCATGCCACTTTATAGCACATGTTTATTCTGTAGTGAAAATGACACAAATCCTTAATACAGCATCAGTGCTGCCTATTGAGCTTTGTATTCTTATAAACGTTCCCATGGGAAATCTGAAGGTTGGCAGTGGTAGACTGTATTTTTAAAATATCACAGATGGGGTGGAACCCAGCATCCTGTTGCTTATTACTCTGGTGATCTATCTAATGGTATTCTTTGCTGCTGAAATCTAATAAAACATAGCATTTTTGAAATATTAGATATTGGATTAAAGCTCCTAATTGTCTCTTTCATAACCAAGGAAGGTCCATATTAATAATTCTTTACAGAGCCATTCAAAAGAAGACATCTGTTTCGGCATACATTGTGAAACTCAAATCTGTCCAGTGCAGTTTTATTCATTTGTTACATTCCATGAACAAATGTGACTGCACATTTATTTAAATCTTTAGAAATGTGGATGAACAAACAGAAGACAAAGTAAAGTTAAACCTGAATTGGAGACATGCTGTTAAGGAAGAAACAGTTCCACCCGCAGTAGGTGGTTACTGCCCTTGCAATAACCCAGTGCAATAATTCTGATACGGTCAAACTGTGCCTCTCATATTCACTGCCTCAAATGGATGGACAGTTCCAAAAAGAGTGCAAAAACCCCACTTACTTAGTAAAAGGTCATAGGAAAGAGAGAAGAAATGCCAGGCACAGAGGCTGACCTATTCAGAATATAATCACACCTTCTTTAAAAAGACATCTGCATTACAAAGGGTAGAGATCTTACTGCATACTCCCTGCTTTCCCAGTGCAGCTACCATGAGTAAGACTTCCAGAAATGAAGAGGATGTGGTGTAAAGTTTTATTATTCAGCCTCCATTTGTATTTGAATTATTAACAGTTTATGCACTAGTGTGAGGGAATCATATTTTCAATGTACTCGGGCAGCAGTTTTCTGGATTTGGCCTATTGCTAGAATGCAGTTCTGTTGAAAGCTATGAGGATGACAGTTATGAAAGTGCTGCCCTCTGTTTGCTGTAGCTCCTGCAGAGTGAGCATTTTCAATATTCCCAAGCACAGTTTTGGAAAGATCACATTTTTATTACTTTTGTTCAATTATGACTGAACTCAATGCTTTTTGCTGCTCAAATCCTAGACTGCTATGTTTACTAAGCTGAAAAAGAAATTAATTCTGACCCACAACTCCCCCTAAGAACTGAAACAAGTGACTAGAGGAGAGGAAATGGATCCATACAAGCAAAGGAGAAGGTGATAAAATTGGAAAAAAAAGGTGAAGGGATGTGCTTAAGTGACAAATCTGGACTGTATGCCCATCTTGGCCTTGAAGGCAGAAAGCGATGTTAGGAGAAATGGGTCTCTGTTTTATTAGGGAACATATATTCTCTCAGCTGAAGAGTACAGAAACATTACTCTCCTGTTGCTCCCCTGATGTCTGTGCCACTGGGGGGCAAATTGGGGATTAAAATAAACCCTAGTTACAATGTAAACCTGTAAGTCATTTTGCTGTACCAGCAAAACTGAAGTCCAAAAAATTACAGATTTTTCTTCTACAAATGATCTGTTTACATTAGCAAGAAAGAATAACAGCATGGATTGGTGGCGTAAAGAAATGCTTGATGCTTTCAGGAGCTTCTACTAGGTAGATTGCATATCAATGATGATCCTTATTTTTACTCAATAATGTTTACAATTCTTGGAACATCAAATCTCCAGAAAAGTGCATCTTCATTGCAGGGCAAAAAATTATGATAATACTGTTTTAATTAGGTAGTAACTGTCAGCAGTCACTGCCATTAAACTAATCAGTATTTTGTACCAAAAACCTGCCACTCAAAGTTGGTGTCTCCCAAACTATAATGATCCCTTACAATTTTACAATGTTTTCCACCACATGCATTTTGCATGTACAGAACGTCGGACCTGGTAGGCTGTCTGGAGGAGGCACTTAGCAGGCAGCTGACCTAAAAGACCCTGCATGAAGTGCAAGAAGAAAAACGAAAGCCAGTGTTGCCTCTTGGGGTTCCCTAATGTATCTACAGTGTTACCAGAAGGTTCAGGAAGTTGCATCTGTCAAGTGTGAAATTCTTAAGCTCCAAAAATGCCCACTTAGAGAATTAGGAAACACCTGGAGATTTTCATCCACCAGAATGCTCTCATCTCTTCATCATATGCAATATATAGCCTATACACACATTTTTTCAGAAGTGTTTTATTGCCCATTTGTTCAAATTCACATTTTATGTTTTTATCCCCTCAAAGGTGTGAAAGCAATACTTGTTCTATATTAACAATATGTTTATTCATTTCCAGTGGTATGGTTTTTGGCCTTTGAATGCCAATGTTCTGCTCTTGAAGATGAAGTTGCATCCACTCTATCTCATGTTTTTATAAATATGAAAATAAGATGACAATGAGGGGTTAAAAGTAGCCTAAGAAAATGATTAAATAGCTTGTTTCACTGATGCTTTAATTTAACCATTGACCATTGACCATCATCAGGGGCATAAATTAATTTATAACAGCTGTGGATGAGTATTCAGGGCTGGGACCTGAGTTTTCTATTCAGAGGGATGTGTTGAAAGTTAAACATACTCATCAGAGTCACCTTAAGTACATGAACATTTCTGGTGCATTTTGCAGTTTTACAGCTTTGCTCCAAAAACAACATCATGAGGTTATACAATGAGACACTCAAACAGCCAAGGGACACAGAAACACTGTCAGAATCACTAGAGTGCAGTTACAGAGCACTTTATAAAGTAATATGAGTAATTGCATGTAACAATTGCCAATATCCACCAGCACTAACAAAGTCTGTAGTTCAGTAGGTGAAGAATGCTGTGGCAGACTTTTAAATTATGATTATCTTCTGCAATAGTGGTTCATTTCAAACTAGCAAGCTTGACATTTCTCTGCAGTGGTTTCTCCTTCACCTATAGCATCTGGCCTGCACTACTGAAAGTGATTTAGTGGTGACAAATTTTGCAAAATTACAGTATTTGGAACCCTCATTGTTCTAGCTAATGTTCTGTTGATTTTGTTCTCCTTTACAAATGTCTTCACAGA
>WAAD01008568.1:0-18118 GCA_013389945.1 Fregata magnificens
TCACCCAAGAAGGAAACTGTGAGGGAGGGAAGGAGATCTTTATCTCGTTCTCCAAAGAGAGACACACTGAAAGATGAGAAAAAAACACTATCTCGATCTCCGAAAAGGGAAACTGTCAGGGAAAGCAGGAGATCATCTTCTCGGTCAAGAACTAAGGATTCGTCTCCAAGGCAAAAATCTAGATCTCGAAGCAGTGATAGAGATAGTCAAAGAAGAGATCGTGACAGAGAAAGAAGAAATAGGAGGTGGTCTAGGTCACGGTCACGATCTAGGTCAAGATCACGATCTAGGACAAGAAATAAAGGTTCTTCATTCTCTAGAAATGAGAGGGACAGTCATTCACCTCGATGGAAAGAGAGATGGGCAAATGACAGCTGGAGGAGTCCCAGAGGAAATGATCGATACAGAAGAGGTGATCAAGAGAAACAGAATGAAAGTCTTAGAAAAGAAAAGGACAATACAGAAAAAAACAATGACGATCAATGTTCTTCAGACAAGCGAAGGAATGATTGTCCAGACTGGGTAATGGAAAGGATAAACTCTGTTCCTGAAGTTAGGAACAGAGAGAGGGATAAACCACATTGGGAAGACAGCAGGCATGATAATTCAGGACACTCTTGGAATAAAAACTTTGGTTCAGGTTGGATTCCAAATCGAGGGAGAGGTCAGCGTGGCCGAGGTGGGCGTGGAAGAGGTGGTTTCATGTATGGAGACCAGAGTGAAAATCACTGGCAAAATAGAAAACCTCTCTCAGGGAACTCAAATGGTTCTGGGAATGAAACTTCAAGGTTCCCAGAGCATCAGCCATACAAGCGTAAGAATGAACAAGATTATTCTTTTGATACGCCTGCTGACAGATCTGGGTGGACATCTGCATCCAGCTGGGCTGTAAGAAAGACTTTACCTGCTGATGTGCAGAATTATTATTCCAGAAGAGGACGCAATTCATCAAGCCCACAGTCTGGATGGGGAATGAGACAAGAAGAGGAGACACCTGAACAAGGTATTCATAGTTTTGAAACATAAAAGCTGTCCCAGCTGCAGTAGCTGAGTAAAATCCTAGTCACATTGATCTATCTTGAGTGGATTAGTTCTTCAAAATAATTTGGGGTGAATCTATAGTCTTTTTGCAATATGGAGGTTTGTAGGTGTGGAGTTTGGGGATTTCTTGTGTTTTGATGGCTTTTTGGTTTTGCTTAAAGTTAAAGTTAGACGTAATTTAAGGATGATGCATCTGAAGAGTGCTACTTAAGTAAATTGATTTGGTTGAAGAGAAAGCATATCCTTTTCATGGTTACTTTTAGCATCTGCACACCTTTTAAAAAGGGTAATTTTTTTTCAAAGAGATTTGCATTTGCCTGTGCAGACCCACACAGTAGATTCTAGCGATGCAAATCATTATGTTGACGTTTATCTTGCTTCTAAATAAGCATTTTCCTCTTTATGTGCTTAAAAAAATCTGAGGAGATTTATAAATGCAAAACCATTGCTTTTATTGTATTTCAGCATTAAAATTCCTCTAAAGCCTCAATAGAAGTCTAATATTTTTGAGTATTTTATATCTAAAAGGTAACTGCCCTGACGGAAATAAACTTTTTGGTAGAAAGTGAGTTAACTGGATGAGATTGATTCTGAATAGCTAAGAAGTCATCCACAGATTATTAGTGCTCTGAAGTAAAAGATAGATGTGAATTGTATTTAAAAACTGTAAAATCCAGTTCTGAAGGCAACCACACTTGCACTTTCCCATTGTCTCCTTGTTTTGTGTTTCATTTTTATCCATTTTCATCCTATATGCCAGCAGTTTTCTCCCTCTTTTCAGAGACAACTGCATCAGTGGCTTCTTAGTTTTGAGGCAACTTTGTCAACCTTCAGTCTGCTGCAGGCAAAATTTATCAGACCTTTAATTGAAAGTATTGTGTGATTTGCAGACTTTATTTCACATAGTTCAGGAACAATCACACTGTTATATTCACTTTTGGAACATGAATTCAGCTGAGAATAGTCCAGTGATCTCTCAAAACTGGATAAAACAGCCTAGATTGGCATCACGACATGGTTGTGGGAAACCTGCTTTTGCTGACCCTGCTTGAGCAGGGCAGGGTTTGGACTAGATTGTCTTGATAGATCCCTTCCAACCTCAGTGATTCTGTTATCCCGTGAGCTTTAAAAAAGGTGATTTGGGGTGAAGCATAAGGGTTTAAATCCCAGTCCCTGTGAATTAGGTGACAGGATTCCTCAAGGAAGGGATTCTAAGGGAAGGACATCTGAATTATAACCCATCAATCATTTCTCAGAACTAATTTCTTGACTTTTGGAAGGTTTGCTGCTTGTATCTAGACTTTCAACTTTTTGGCTTCTGTTGAAGATAGTGAGATACTAAAGTAATCTTTTAAAGNTTACTGTTTCATTGTGATGAAATAATTTATTAGCTGTGCTATGGGAACAAGTAGAGAAAATAGAAATTCAAAATGCAGGCTCCCATGGTAAGCTGAACTTTTTAAACTCAGAAACTAGCATTTGGCTCTATGATGTGTCTGGTGATGAGTGCTGTGTAATAATGTAATGCAATATCTTTAAAATATTCAGATTATAGAAAGCTTTTTGATACTCCATACTTCATGAAGAGTTTAGACACCTGGCTCCGCTTTTGCTTTATAAAGTACAGATTTTCTATTTCATATACTTTCTGTTTTTTCTTTTGATAGATCCAAACCTCAAAGACCAAGGCAACCAGCAAAGCGATGGTTCTCAGTTACCAATAAATATGATGCAGCAACAAATGAATGTAATGCCACAAGTGAATGCACAGCACCAACCTATGAATATTTTCCCATATCCAGTGGGTGTCCATCCTCCCATGATGAATATGCAACGAAATCCTTTCAACATCCACCCTCCAATGCCCATGCATCTCCCTACCGGAGTGCCTCTCATACAGGTAGCTGCTCCCACAAATTTGTCTCAGGGATTACCTCCGCCTCCACCTCCACCCCCACCATCTCAACAAGTCAACTACATTGCTTCACAGCAAGATGGAAAACAATTGCAGGTATGCTTTATGAGAAGCCGTGGCAAGAGCAGTACTGAAGTAAGATCAGTTAACGGTTTCTTGTATTGAATACCATAGTCTTGATAAATTTATACTTGCAGTTTCTTTCTCTCTTGCCTGTCTTCTTCCACCCCACACCAAATTTGAAGTGGAAGTATCCATGAGGATATGGGTTGCTTTGGGGCTGTAGCTTTTAAATAATAATACACAACACCATAACTGGGTTTTTGTGGTAATGAGGTGTTCCAGTGGGTAATGGAACACTGAAAAATTTCATCAATGTTGTCCATTACCTTTTGCTTCTTAGAAGTGCCCTGTTTCCAAAACTAAGTTTTCTCCTTCAAAACCTAATTTTTAAGCTTCAGGAAATCCTTGAATCCCCTTTCAGCAGCGTGTAGGAAGTGACTTAAACCTCTTTGTTGCAGTTCTCATCCCATGGGGTGTATCAGCAGAGGAAAATTATAAAGTACTGCATGGCACCTGTTTGTTCCACACTTCCATTCTCCAGCTGTCACTATCTCAGCAGCTTCCCCACACATGCATTTTCTATTCTGTTTAATCTTTTGAGCCTTTTTGTTAATAAATTCCAAGCTTTCTTTGGTATGTTTTACTCCCCCCTTGTTGCCTGATTCTCCTGGTTTTGCATGCCCTGTTTGAGACCTAACTCCCCCTTAATTTCTCCAGCCTCAGAAAGACTCTGTTGTGCTTGTGGCAGGTCAGACCATCTTTTTGTACCTTTCAAGGTATCTTAAAACAACCTTTGTGTATGTGAGCTCCTCCTGTAGCCAGCTGTTTATATTAAGAGCTTTTATATCAGGGAAAGGAATTTGAACAACTTCCAGGAGAAAGCATGGCCCTGCGAGGAGATGTAACGCTGCATCTGTGATGTATAAAGGGCTCTTCAGGGTTTGACTGAGGTTTGTGCTTTTCTTTTGTTGTCTGCTCTCACCTAAAATACTTTCCCCTGCATTCCAGGTTGAAAAAATGATGTTCTAGAACAATGATTTCTAACCCTCTGTTTTTGTGCATCATCTCTAAAGATTTGAAGCAAACTGATAAATGGCCTACATTCTTTTCACTTTCAACTGCTGTTATCCATTCATATTCATTAACTTAGAACAAAAGGAGTTAAGCACTGTGGGAAATACTGAGTGGAGTTACAGGCCATATGAAATACTTTAAAACTCTGCAAGGTACAACAGTAAGGTACTATTGGAACTTAAATGCTGGTAGATTGCTTGTTGATTTGATTAATGCCTGCTGTCTGTAATTAACATATTTTCACAATTGGAAATTCAGTAGGTTTAACCTCTAAAAATGTAAGTAGTAAGAACGTAGGCTACAAACCTCTGTGAAATATAGTATCTAGTGCAGCAATAAATACGTATTTATAGAGATTGTGTATTGCTCCAAAATACACTTATTTGTTAGTAAAGCCTATTATATTTGTTGCTCTTACCTGCTTTTGTGGAATGGTGTCCATGAACCTGAATGCTTCTGGAAGCTGCTGCTGCTTTTTCTTTGAGCTTCCATTGAATGAGTCCTTGGTGGTAGCACAATACAAATTACTGAATACTGCAGGATTCCACCTGTCCTTCGTGCTGAAAGGAAGATGAAGAGAGAGCACTGGCGAGTGTTAGCATGCTGATTATAACAGCTCAATATCTGTGTCCTTTCCAAGGAGCTCAAATTCCTGTTTCATTATTTTCCATCTGGATAAACGCAGATGTGAAAAAAGTAATGGTGATTACCTGCAAAAAAAGTAGCATTTAGGGTGGCCTGCCAGAAACATGTTGGGAGGATGCATTCTTGGCTTTTGCTACAGATGACCTCTATCTGAGGTCTGAGAGCTACTTAATTTCTCAATTCCAAAGTATCAACAGTACCTGTGGTCTTCTGGTGATGTTTGGAAATGTACAGAAAATGGCTTTTCCTGAAGAACACATCCTGGTGCTTCAGCCAGCATTTCACCTCTAGCCTCAAGTAGACTCGTAGGTGTGTTTACATTTGAAATTCATTTGTGAGTTCAAGCTGATAACAAATATGAAAATAAATGTTTTCAAAGCAGCATCATTATGATGCAGGAATGCAAGTGTGGTTTAACTTTTTGTATGTATGTTTAGGTGTTGATTTTTAAAAAAACTGTTAATCTGCTTTACAAAACAGGGCTTCCTATACGCTCCTGTGACAGAAAGGTTCTGCAGCCGTAAGCTTCCTTCCCCTTGTGCTAACACCCTCCGTGCCTGTTTGCAGGGTACTTGGTTTGCTTTATCACTGGGATCAGAGCCAGAATCTAGCAACCACAGTGGTGACATGAATGATGCCTTACTTTTCAAGCTTTATTTTTTTTTTCCTTTGAGTAGATCTGATATAATGTGCGTACATTCCGTAATGACGGATAGTGGGAAGATTAGCTAATGAACCAAAGCCTGTAGTATTGATGCTCTTTCTGTAGCTGCTGAGACTTCTAGAAAGGCACATTGTCATACTGAAGGATGATGTATTAACTACTGATAACTTTTTAAAACAGGGTATTCCAAATGCTGCTCATGTAAGTAACAACATGAGTGCTCCAGCCTTGCCTGCTCCAACGGCAGTCCTGGGAAATGTGGCAACAGTTCAGGGACCAAGTTCGGGTAATGCAACATCGTCAAGTCACATCAAGAGCTCTAATGCAGCTGTAAAATTGGGAGAAAACAAAGCAAGTGTAACAGTGGAAGCCAGTGCAGATAGCTCAAAGAAGGACCAGGCAAGTTCAAAGTTCAGAGTATATTTATATATACCATTTTATACATTATATATAAATTTTGATTATACTAAAAAATAGCAAACTATGACAATACCCCTTCTGTGTAATACGCTCGATACCACCATGTATGTGATAGTTTTGTGGCAGCTGTAGGACATAAACTAGCAAGCTGACTCTTTTTAATGTCATCTTCTTTAAAGCAGCACTATTATGAATATTACTTTAATTGCTGTGCAACAGCATTTTGTTCTTAGTAAAACAGGCAGCTCTCATGAGAGCTGAAATGTGAGTGAGAGGAGCATAGTTTTCTAGTCCTCTGTAGTAACTTTTTTCCTTTAAAGTTCTAATTTGTGATTGATGAAGATACATATGCAGGCAGTGAAAAATGACACTCAAGTTTGTTTTTTCATCAGAAACTGTTAATTCAAGAAAAAGCGGCACAAGAGGTCAAACTAGCTATTAAGCCTTTCTACCAAAATAAAGACATCACTAAGGAAGAATATAAAGAAATTGTGCGGAAAGCTGTAGATAAAGTAAGTTGATCTAGTAATCTGAAATGCATACATTTCAGTTGCGGTAGGGTTTGGGGTGGATTTCTTAATCTTGTGGGAACAGCTGGTAGCTGCTGGGAGAGGGAATAGGAAAAGCAAAAATACCTTCGTCCTTCTCCATCTACAGCGGCTTTCTCAGCTCCTCAGAACATAACTCATTTATTTTGTGAAAGAGTCGAATGGGAATTTAGAAGTATTTGGGAGGCAACTGGGAAGTATTAGGAGTTTCCGAAGTTGTTCTGCCTGGGATGGAGAAACCTGGGGTGCTGAGAAAATAAATAAATCATGTGGAACAGTGGCAAATCAACAGAAATGTTTCAAACTTTTTTTTTTCCTTAAAACTGTTGCAGGTTTGTCATAGCAAGAGCGGAGAAGTTAATTCTGCAAAAGTGGCGAATCTAGTGAAAGCGTATGTAGACAAATACAAACATTCACGGAAGAAAAATCCCGAAGAGGCAGTCTCCTGTGAAAGGAAATAGAACATGTTTTCAGTTTTTAATTTTATTCTATCTGCAAAGTGCAATTTCAACATGAACCGTTAACTGAAAATTGTACATGACAGTGATTTGAATCTGGTTTTGATAAAATTATTTTTCAATGTAGTATATAATGTTTTGTTCTAAAGAAATATAGACCTACAGGGCAACTTCTTTATTCCTTTTTAAAAACAGATGTCTAAAAAAAAATAAAGGTGTAAAGAAGAATCATTTAGGAATGTACGATTGTGTGGATACTTAGATGTACAGCGTTTTGACTTGAATAACCAGAGTGCATTAAATTAGAAACTTCTGTCTGAGTACATTGGTTTTGGAACAGGTATGTACAGTACATGTAATTGGTCAGATTAAAGTAAAATTTTTCTTTTGATTTCTCCCTAATTATAGCAAAGATAAAATAATGTATTGCCTTGACAAATATTTCTAGCGATAACTGGACAGGCTCAATGCAGGGGTCACAATGTGTATATAAAAAAAGCACATGGAGTTGTCTGAACAGAAGAACTGTTTAGATTTTAAAAAGAAAAATCATAAACAGTAAAATGCAGTGCCCAAAAACCATGGGCGCTGCCCAATCTGTTGTAACACCAAATAAAAATTATGCTGCTTGGTTTTTGTTTGTGACGTTTTTCAATTTGTTTCAAGATAGTGGGATGAACTTGAATAATTTTGATGTGCTGAAAGCCCTCTATCGCCACACACTGACAACCTCAGTTCATGGCTAACCCTGCCCTTAGCTAGTAGGGAATTAGTATGCTAGAGCTGGATGTTCAGAAACATAAACCAGTTTCTTCTTCAAGTAAAATCAAGAAAGCTGGAACTTGTTAGTAGGCTCCTGGTTGATCAGAGACCGCCAGTTGTGCCAATCTTAGCTGTGTAATACTTTTCTTTGTTAACTAAGGACTGTAGCATGGATCACCAGATTGGTATCATTGAATCTGCGCAACCTGAAGTCATGTGCAACAGCTTTTCTACTTCCCCGAGCACTTTTATGTAGAGAGGTTAGTAGAGGTACCACAAGCATTTTAAAAGCAGGTGTGGGGTTATCGAATGTGCTAGGGCTAGCGTAAAACTGGCTTTACTGAGGTAGCAGCAGGGAGAGCTGCTGAAACACTATCGTTACTACGTGCTCCTTATGGAAAGAACAGCTTGGGATCCTTCCGGATTTGAGTGGAGAAGGAGCCTTACTCTGAGATAGAGTAAGGGAACAAATATTTCTCAGCGCTATTAAAATGTCAGCACTCCCCCCCCAGTCCTGTGGCACGGTAACAACCTTTGGTGTTGGCTCAGCCTGGCTTCTGCTCCAGCCCAAGGTCTCCTGGCCCAAAAACATGAACATAAACCATTTTGACCGAACGTATCAATCGAGCTTTCTGAGAAATTATCTCTTTGTAGCTAGTAGTTCCCAAATTAACTGTTCTTGGCAGAAAACACAGTCCTACTCTGTAAGTAACTTTTGCAGAAGCCTGAGGATGAAATAAGGGATATACACCCCTGTACACACACGTGATTATATATAGATATATATGTGTAAAAAAAAAAAAAAAAAGTGATGTTTGTCACAACAGTTGATCACTTGGTTTTAACTATAACTTTCTGCAGACTTAATGAAGCATTTGACTGTCTATATTTATTTTTGTGTGCCTAAATAAAAATACTATGTAAATTAGAAACAGATATAATACATTTTCTACAGTCAAGCCAGGTTTTAGATTTTTCAAAATACTCAGTTTTACACTGTGGTAGCAATTTGTATGATCTCTTGAATTATTCTAAGCTAAAATTGGTTAGCACTTTTTGAAAAATGTTGTAGCAAATTGCTATGTCTATGCTGGTTTATCACGCCATGCGTACTTATTTTATTACATTTTCCTTCTCTGAATTTTTGGATTTTAATGACTTTTTGTATCTTTTTACTCTATACAGTTGAGCCTTGCTATAAAGCTCCTTTCAGGAGCCACGTAAATGTTTTGTGGGGTCTTTTTTCCCTTTTAGAGGAGAGGTGGAAATTGGGTGGGAAAGAACAATGGAGGATTTAAACTGGGAGAGGGGAGGGGGTCATTAATTTCTTGTTTTGCAGCTCCTGGCTGGAAGATAAGCTGTCACTTGCTACCACGTTGTTTGGGCAGTGACTGTAGCGATGCTCCACTGTATTTCAAAATGTAATGATGAAGAATATCGGATAGAGTAGTATGTGATCATAACTTTATTTTTTATGATTAAATACTTCAGAACTTACCAGAAAATATGCAGTTCGTTACAATTTCTATGTTGAAGTAAAAAAAAATGCATTGCCTTAATACATAGACTCTCCTCCTATTTTTCCTGAAAAGCAGTAAGGTCTCTGTTGGTGCGACTGCCCCCGAAGGCGTGTACTTTAACCTTGTAGTCATGTTTTTGTTAAAATAGTATGAAAGCTGTATTTCTATTTATTGAAACTTCTTGTACTGAAAGTCCCAACATGCACTAGCACTGAAAGCAAAGTGATGGGGACGCTGAGCCCCATTGATGCCTCTAGGGTATCGGTAATTCGTTCAATCCAAATTGCCTTGAGGAAAACAATTGCTAAACTGTATACCTTCTGTGAACGTACGCAAATCAAAAGGGTTTTCCTTGCACTCCTTCCACTGTCTCACTGTGCATGCTGCTTGAATGTCTCATCCTAAAGATGTGTCTTGGGAGCACAGTGGCTGTCCAAAGTCCACAATATGGTGTTTGTAGCATAAGGCTGGAGTGCTGTCTACTGAAAAAACACTCTAAAAACTAGTTTTGTGTAGTGCTTAACAGTTTCTAATAAATTCTTTTCACTAAGCTGCAAGTAGTCCGTGTTTGGTCTTAAGTGGTTCTGGCTCAAGTGCTTTAATTCAGAAGGCAACATAAATACTATTACTTCTGTACATAGGCACATTTAACCTTGTTCTGTGTCGTCAGGGCTCCCCCTCCTTTGCATCTGGTTTGTTCTCAGTTAGTCTGTCCTCGCCCTGCCTTGTCTGTCTGCAGATGCTGCAAGCTGAAGAAAAACAAACACGTGTGGCACAGTGTCCGTTTACTGCGAGTGCTGCAGTGGGGACTCGAGGTACCAGGTCTTGCAAAACGTTGTGGGGCTGGGTGTGAGTTATAATCATCTGCTGCATAGACCAAACCAGGGCAGGACTCAAACCAACTAGGCCACGTCCTATGCACTAGAAATACCGATCAAAACAGTGGGCTTCACTGAAATAGCCCATTGGGAATTTAGCAGCCCACCTTCCTTGGGAGCCATGTTCCAGGCAGCACTTTACTTTCTAGGATTAACCCCACCGTACTTTCATGAGGTACCTCCATAGGTAATGCAGACACAAGCTGTGCGAGAGCCCACTGTCCTTCAAAGTGGCTGGCGGCCTGCTCTGTGAAACTCAAAGAAGCTTTGTGAGATTTGGGTTGGTTTGGCTGGGTGCTAACGTGCAGGGTGGGAAAGGATAGTCTTCCCTTGATACTGCTCACGTGGTGTCTTGGTCCAGTGTTTTCTAAAGGTGCCCTAATAGATGGGCATAGGGTCTTAGGAAAGAGCACAGCACTTTGAGGAGCAAGAGTGGAAATGAAGGTCAAGACTCAAGTGGCTTGGTAAGGGTGTTCCCTGGGGAGAGGGAGGCTTAGAGGTGTCAGTTCCTTGAGGCTGAGTCTTCAGAAAGAAGAGCAGCACTCGGAGGCATGGCCTGCAGCTGTAACCATCTAGTGAAGCTGGGCTCATGAGACCGACTCCCGGTGTGTTACTCCGGGAAGGGTTTTGTCACGAGTATGAAGTTACCTCAAACAGATGGAGATACAGTTAAGATCACTGCATCAGAGGCTGAGGGAAGACATGCTGAAGGACATTATTGCGAAAAAAAGATAAGTCTTGAAGAGGAAAGTAATTTAAACCAACCGCTGGCAGTGAATTAATTAAAAATTTATTGCCTAAGTTGTAAGCCACTCTTTCTTACTTCCACATGCCTGCTTGGGGCCATGGACCTTTTCAAGCATCCTAACAGCACTCAAGCTTAAGCAGGCGAGGAGTTTCATGCATTTAAAATCAAATGACTTGCGTGTCAGGAGAACCATCTGCCTAGTCTCCTCAAAGGCAGATTACTGCATCAAGCAGACTGGTGGGAGGAAGGACAACTCATTTTGGATCTGAGCAGTGTTGGCACCACCACGACAGAACCATTTCTGAGCGTGAGCGGGCCCAGAACATGCGAAGAGGTGAGGCACGTGGGGACAAAGGGCAGGGGCAGAAGTAGCTCGTTAGTCAGGGCTTGTAATTTTTGCTGAGCAAGTGCCATTGCAGGCTGGTTTATGCCGTTAAAGCCTTTCTGGATCCCGCCTCAGCAAGTAGTGCCTTGAAATCTTTATTCAGTTTTGCTACAGAGATCACTGTGCTGGAGTCTACTGCCAACAAAAGGGTTTGGTTTTTTCCCCAAAAGCCATGTCTCGGGCAGAGTAACACATCAGCGTGTAAAACAAATACGTTGATTCCAAAGGTGAACTTACACCTTTTGAATCACAGCAATGAAACTACTCTGGCAAAGATTTTCATTATTATTAAGTATTGCAGTATTCACATTAATCAGTAGTTCATAAAAAAGTAGAGAGAAGAGTAAGGACGATAAAGTAGACTACTGAACTTGACTATTAAAGAGTACTTAGTAGATGCACCAGTTTTCAAAATAATGAATGGAGCATCTATGAAGGTTTATTTTAAAAATCACTAACCTAGGGATTAAAAAAAGAAAATGAAAGCACAATTAACTACTTGCATAAAAGGAGATGAACCTGTGAGAAGGCACAGGCTGGGATATGGAACTTGACTTAAACTTGACTCTTACCTTTCCAATATTAGTCACAACTCCCACAGACTCACAAGCCAACAGTAAGCTTTCAACCTGCTCTTCATTTTCATAGACTGTTTGTGCAATAAATACAGGGGATTACAGCAATGCCGTAGATGCTCATTATCCACAGTAAACAATCAAACCCAGAGTGGAATCCAACACAGAGAAAAATTACTGCAGGAGCCAAACCCAAGGAATTTTGGCAGCAGGTTGTCATATAATTAGTCCTGAAGTGTTGCAGAAATTAAACCTACAACCACTGAATTTTTTATGATGAGCATCAATCAAAAATAGCCAGGGATTCCTAGACAGGACACAAACACACCCCCAAAAGGAAACCTGTCATTAGAGAGCGTCTAGGAGAAAAGGCTGTCACACACTCAGCTTGCTCAGTCATTGTTATTTACCACTGCATGGTACCTGGTAGCTAAATGACCAGTGTCAGACTGATAAACTCTAAGATATTCCCCCTGAAAATATCATGATGTATCTTGGAAGCACAAGATCTGGCTCTGATTTGATTGTCTTTGACTAATGCCAGTACACTACGCAGCTGCTGCTCCCTGTACAAAGCACATGGCTTTGCTACATAACCTCAGCATCCCCGAAACATGGGGGATTAAATAACCGACTCGGGGTGTGGGAAACCCTCCTCACCAGGGGATTCAACCCCCACCTCCCCCTCGCTGACACAGCGCAGCTCTGCAGCCACAGCATCAAGCCAAAGAGGACACAAGGAGATGGACTTCCACGGCCTCACGTCAGGCCCTAAGCTCCAGCCTGGGGTCCCAGGGCAGTTCCTAGAGGGGAATCCAATGACTATTTAAATTTAAAGAGTTCTAATAAACGTATGGCGATACTTGGTGTTGGGGGAAATACAAAACACACACAACCACGCAGCCTAGGCACCTCCTGTTACATGGGTTCTGGCAAGTGGATTAAATTTTTGATGCACTGTGGGTTTTACTACAGGGTTGGCCATAGGTCGGTTGGCCAAGACCTCACAGGGGCTTATGACAGAAGAGAGATTTGAAGTTGCGACTCTTCTAAACCCTACCCACCCCAGGTGACGCAGGTGGGACAGCCCCACTGGCACTCTGCGGGGCCCAGAGCAGCGACAGCGCTCTTGGGTTGTGAAGGTTACGTCCCGTCTCAGTAGCACAGGGGGACGCACCCAGAACAGCACCCACCCCGTTTCTTCATTACCCCGATGACATCTAATGGAATGACATAATCACATCAACTTTTGTAATGGTGCAGGCTCCCTGTTTCTAAGATCTTATTCTAAAGGAAAAGGCAGGAAGTACTGGCCCTTCTTCCTCCCTTACTGCTCCCTTCACCAGAGACTGGCAAAGCGACCGAGCTCCAGCTAACCTTCCTGGGGTTAGCCAGCGAGTAGCCCACTGAGGCCAGCAGCGGAACTGGGATGAGGGTACAGCCTCCCATCCTCGAGGACGTGTTTCATACTTTATAAGAAACTAGTGATAGGACGAGAGGAAATGGCCTCAAGTTGCGTCAGGAGAGGTTTAGACCGGACATCAGGAAGAATTTCTTTACCGAAAGAGTGGTTAGGCATTGGAACAGGCTGCCCAGAGAGGTGGTGGAGTCGTCAACCCTGGAGGCGTTCAAAAAAGGTGTAGACGTGGCACTCCAGGGCCTGGTTTAGGAGTCATGGTGGTGTTAGTTGATGGTTGGACTTGATGATCTTAGAGGTCTTTTCCAACCTTAATGATTCTATGATTCTATGATTATAATTCACCGCGTAACTCCATCCTAAACAATATAAACACAGAGAGCCCTGCTCAAAGATAAGGAACAAGCAGACGTTTGGGTATCAGAAAAGTTTACTCTTAGCCAGGACAGGAAGTTACCTGTGGACAAACAGATTTAAAAACCCCAAACAACAAAAACAGCAAACCCTCTCAAAATGCAGCCTGCAGCAAATCCACCTAAAAGGTATTCAAAGCCTACCTTAAAACAGCTGTCCAAAAGCCACCCAACATAAGAGCGGACGATAGACCTTACCATGAATACATCTTTATGAGATTTTTGTTATTCCAATATTGCATTTCTTTTCACTTAAGGTAAAAAGCCATCAGCTTATCCTGTCTTTTTAAGGGTATCGGCTCAAATTATCTCTGGTTATCTTATCACAGACAGGGAGAAGCCAAGACAGAAATGGCAACACTGTTCTGAGAAACAGCAAATTGTGATACAACCGTGTGAAAACCAGCAGGCTATTAAAACCAACCCAGGATAGTTTTGAAGTCGCAGTAATTTAAGAACATATTGCCATCTCACCACAAACAAACTGGTGATAACTTTACTCATGACAATCAGCCCTGAATTCTCTGCCGCTTGAAAACGATTCACAAACTCAAACCACTCTGCGTGAAATCCCCCTCGCCCAACGGATCCTGCTGCGCACCACTCACCCCCTACGGAGCTGCGGCCCTGAGCACGCAGGCCCACCCTCTGCCACGCAGAAGGACACAGAGCAACCTTTTGGCTCCACAGCCTTCAACTCGCCGCCCATGCCAGACGCTGCGGTCTGCACGCACATCACCTTACCCAGCAAGCAAACAGACATGAGCCACAAAGCTCCCTGCAGCCACCCATGCAAGGAACGGCTGACAGCCTAATAACTGCCTGGTAGAAAAGGCAGAGGGAGAAAGAGTGCGACGGGGTGATTACAGGTATCCCTAGCTGTTGCATGTCATCATATCGCAATAAACTGCCGATTTATCTTCCCACAAGGCAGAGCAGTACTGTGCTCTCCGCATTACAGCAGACAGTTCCGCGTGCCGTGACTTGTTGCAAACCACAAAGGAGATCTTTGGCAGTGATGTGAATTGAACTCAAACCTTGCTACGTGCTCCAGTGCTTCTCCCTCTGGGCTACTCCCCTTCAAAGCTGGAGAGTGAAACTAAAAAGAAAAAACTGAAACCGAAATATTTTTAGCAGTAATAAAATTATTTGAATCTGGGATGTGCTTTGCCCCCAACTGTAGGTAGGCAGGCAGTAATTAACACTGATGGCCGTGTGCTCCAGCCTTGCCATCACGCACTACAGAAGAAACACCGGTCACTGTATCATCAAGCAAAGCCAAGCGTAAATTAATGGGGAAAAGAGCCGATGTAAAGGTGAACAACTGTAACGCTTTTTCTCCTTCCAGACAAGGCTGTTGCAATAGTTTTTGGGGAAGGTTAGACCACGTGCCAACAAAGCGCTCCGTTACTGTGCTGATAACTTAACAACCTCTAGAAAAGTCAGACTGATGATTGAGAAATAACATTTACTTTGGCAAGAGGTGCTTTTAGCATCCTCATTATACTGAGAAACACTTCAAAAGAAGAACTTTAACTGTAGATACAAAGGTTGTCCTCATTTTAAAAATATACCTAACCTGGAATTAGTATAATATAGTTTTGTCACGGTTTTTTTCCCCCTGAGAAGTTTGTACTCCTCTTCAAGAAGATGCTATGGAGCCAAGCCAAAACAGAGATTCTTTACGACCATGCTCCTGAGCAGACGCTCACTGGAGACCACAGGATGTTTTCAAATGGCTGTAATGAGCAGTGGTGTCACTGAAGTAATTTATAATGAAGAAAATACACATAATAGAGATTATGCATTTACCTGCTCCAAAAATACCTATAATGGCAGTATGCTGTGTATCATGTGTAATATGAAACACACAGTGCTAGTTATTCTCCCCCACAATGAACTTTCAAAAATTGGATTTGTCACAAATAACTTGGCGCTGTGAACAGTTGAGTGACAGCAAGTCTGCATCAAACTCCCACAAACAACTATTACACTAAAAAGCACTAAAATACAGATGACAGACGTGGCAATGACACTGCGATATATACGGTTACATTACCAAGGTAGCTGCAAGAATCCTGCATTTTTTGCTTTCTGGCAACTATATTCTGAAATGGGATGTTCTCCAGGAGCAATCAGCTAGTAAATATTTCACAGTAAAACAACGAATATGCACACAAACTGGTAATACACAGCACCATTGTACATCACAGACTGTAACTATGTAATCTAGACTTTGCCCTCCATTCGTTACTCAGAAAATGCATGGCTAAAGATTAGATTTGGGCTACCTTGAAATTGGGGTACGTTTGAAACAGTCAGTTGAAATGTATGTCGCTTTGAACACTGTAAGGCCTGTAACAGAAATTGTATGAGAGGGAAAGGTCCGCCTACTTCCCTGCGTCTGAAATCCTCACACTGTCAGACTGCTCGCACAGATAACTTTGCTCGTAGGACGGCAATCCCAAGCAATGGGATTTCTACAGCTTCCTTCCAAAGACTACTCTGTACCTCATTTCTCCCTTTCTTATTTTAATTCCGTTATTCCATGCCGTATTTCCTAGAACTATGAGAATCAATTCCTTTCTGTATTTTGCGATCTAGTAAATATTTCTTCCTCTCAAATCAATGATCATGTAAAATTATTACTCAGTCCTCAAATCCATTAGATAATAGCAAATGCAAAAGAGCTATAAATGACTGTGTGTTTTCCAGAGAAACGTTCATTAGTTCCATGTTTAGAGCAGACTCATTAAGGCCAGGCTTGGTTCTCACACAGGTTAGTGGTCGGGTTGTGACTTTACAGAAGCATTAAAAAGGTCATTTACCTGGGGATGAGGCGAAGAGGTATTTCTACTAAAGACAGCAGCACTGAAGGCTGTGATACAAACATGACATTATCTGTTTGCCTGTCACCTACTTAAAAACTTTTACCGTGCACAGGTCAATTGTACTGATCTTGACCTTGCCTGAACCAAAGTGACAGCCCTAAATTCTGCCCTCAGCATATTCACATGGAGCGGTGAAGGCTGCTGTGTGTGTTTTGTTTTTATAAACCAGCTTAGGTGCATATTATTTAAAAAGTGCCACACAAACATTATTTTAAACTGAGCTTTAAGGGGAAATCTCAAAGGGAAGAAAGCAGTTACCAAAGCTAGGATGCAAAAAAAATCCCTCTGTTTTTCAGCCCATCCTCCCTCCCCACCAAATTATTATTTTGGGCTGAGAGATGTCTAGTATCAGCATTTTGAAGGGAAAAAAAAAAAAAAAGTAGGAATCATCCTGTACTTTATCTAAGCTGCCTTTCATGTTGATGGACGTTTTCTCTTCCTGAATCAACATACTTTACATAACTGCTCACTTCCTACGGCAAACTCTTTTAAGACTTGGTGTTCATTAACCGTAAGCAGATCCATCAAAGCCTTCACAAGTGAAATCACACCTCTTGTGAAACTGATGGCAAGACTCCCGGAGACCTCAATGGGGTTACAGTTCCAACGCAAATGTCCCTTTCACTGTTTGCAGCATCAGACCCTTTGATGGAAGGTTCCTAGAGAAAAGTTTAATAAAAGTATCACCTTCAAGACAAGTCAGGTTTTATAGAGCACAGTAATATTCAACATACTAAGTGTTTAAGATAACACTGATAATACTCTGAATATTTGTCTTGTCTACATGTGAAGTAAAATGTTCTAGTACATATCAGTTTAACTTTCTTCAAACTGATGTAAAAAACCATGATTACTCAATACACGCTCTTAAATAAACACTTGAAGTTTTCTCTGGCAAACCAACCAAATGAAATCTTCGACCAAATTTTACTGCTGTTACTTGACAGAGCTTCATATAACACGCTATCAAACTTACAACAGCTCCCCTGCGGGAAAGGTAATTCTTGTAGAAGTTAAGCATGTGTGGCAGGGAACCCCGTTTGTTCCTCTTGTCTTACTGAAAACTGTTTGCAGTGCTTTTCGGAAAACAACCCATTTGGAATGACCATTCTACCGTACAACCAACATTTGATTTTCTTTTAGCTATTCTGTCTGTTTTCATCAGTACGGCACTAAAAGAAGGACACCAGTAAATGTTCAGTCTTTTATTTAAAAACTATAAACAGTCACCAAAGTAAATAAAGCCATTCTATAACATAAACTGTTAGGTCTATATTTTTACTGCACATCCTACGGACACAGCAGAAATGGTGGTCGGGAGGTCTTCCACATTTTTGGATGCTAATAGAACAGGCAATAGGCAGTTATAAATGGATACACTTCACGCTGGGAAAAAAAGACAATTTAAGGAAGTGAGCAATTTCTGAGCAGGAATGTGGTACAGTATTAAGAATGGAAGAATAATACAATAAAATTCCACACTATATTAAGATAGAAAAGTAGTGAAGAAAATATCATACCTGCACATAATGCAAATATAACACAGGAGAAAACCTGTATAAAATTCCATGTATTTAAACCAATTTACAAATACAAAAAATTCTGTACAAGCTCTGAGCTTGCACCATGACAAACGTTTACAGTGGATACATGTTAGGGTAAAACCAAAAATACCTTCAAATAGTTTTTCTTCTACAAAAA
>WAAD01008687.1:0-16657 GCA_013389945.1 Fregata magnificens
CCACTCATAGATTAAATATCTTTATTGTACTTTATAATTAGAATTTCTTTTTAGATTGCTGGGCACTTCAGAAAGTTGGCTGAGACAATTCTAAAATTTCCTTGTTAATGACATCTGTCATTAATTTGGAATGTATCACGTGTGATAAAGCTGGTTTTTTTAACGTGTGCAGTTTTTTAAGTTTCAGAAGGTAGGTGAGGTCTGCTTTCCTTTTCATCTTCCTTTAATAGGCTATTGTTGCCTTCCTTTCAAAAATGAGGAATGAACTGACGTGTTCAGAAATAATTGGTCTTGTTCTTACAGTAGTTATGATGGTCACTTCTGAGTTGTAGTATGAGAAGCATCTTGTTTCAGCACACTGTATTCACTCTCATCTCATCTGAAGTACAGGAAAGTAGAAACCGGACTTTAGGATTTAAAAATATCCATATTAGATTATTGCTGGAGACCAGAAAAATGTCTAAAAACAACATTCAAACTTTGTTTTAAGATGAACAGAATAACATCTCTGATGGGTTATTTAAATACTGTATGTAAACATAGAATTCACAAAGGTATGGAAAACTTAGAAATACAATTTAGAAGTTAATATTTTGTGGTGCTATGGAGAAACTTAGCCAATTAAAAAAAAATTCTTAAACCTGTAGATTTTTCAGTGGGGTCTTGTTACTTCTGAGATATTCTGTGAATGAATGGGTATATAATATATTAAACCCTAAGTTAAAGTTAATGTGACTATTTCATCAGTTCATGGTTAAGTCAAATTACTTGTTCAGTCTCTTTAGACCAAGTTTTAGTGTCAGAGATTTGGTGCCGAGTTAACTAATTCCATAATTCTTGTTCTTATAGCTGTTGTTTTGTTTGGGGAGCCAGTCAGATGGGAAACCAACCTTCAGTTGATCATAGATGTTTTGCTGACAAGTGGCTATCCTGGAAATCCGTATCAGCATGAAAATTACCCTCACATTCCTGTACTTGCTTGTAACATGGATCTGATGTGGGTAGCTGAAGCACAGTCTCCAAGGTAAGTGCGATTGTAACACGTGTGATACATTTGGGGTTTCCTCATTTCTTCAGTAGAATTCAGAGTCAATACTTTTATGCTTGCTATAGCTTCACAGTAGGTCTCAGCTTTGAATACAGGGTCTCTAAAGCAATACACTTTCAACAAATGCTGCCTTGTTACTGTCTACATTATTGCATTCAGGAAATCAGTTACTCAAGATAAAAACTTCTTTTAAGCTCTAAACCTTTTTGTTTCCCCACTCCCATAAGAGTGGGGAAAAATAGGTTTTTGCCTGAGGGCCTCAGAGTCTCAGTTCAAAGGAAAAAATGAAAAAATTATCAAGGCCATTGTTTCATTTCATTAGGTCCTTCTTTGGTATTTCTCTTTTCCACCCTACAGTTTCTGGTAGGGTAAAGAATTGACCCTGCTAGTTGAAAGCAGTGAGTGTTTTTGAGGTGAGGACAATATAGTGAGCGCTTTAAGGAACACAAGAAAAAACAAGTAGAACACACAGAACCAGGTGGCATGATCTCTGATAGTGCTTTTATTTGATTTTTGTTTTCAACAGAAGGTAGTTCTTCAATAGTTTTGTTTCCCCTCCCTTCCTCCCAGTCTAAAATTCGAACATGCACTTGAAATAGAAATTGTTGTTAGTGTGACTGGATTGCTGCCTTGATCTTGGATCAAAGATCTTGTCAGATATCCTTACCTGGATGCAAAGACCATCTCTAATTAGTATGTTGGCAAACTACGTATGTGTGATAGTTTCAGGCTAGAGTAAGGCAACCAATAGATCTACAGTGAATAAGATACGTAGTTTCAGTTGTTTCCTTTGGGAAAGATCCAGTAAAAAGTTTCTTTTTTCCTTTGAGTTTGACAGTATGACGAGTTTGCATCTGTCAGTGCTGTTACCTTCGTTATTGGAATATAATGCCATGACTAAGTTGTTTTAAGCTGTTGCTAATAATTACTGGAAATAATTTTATGCTTATTTATTGGTATTTCATAATACAAAGCAACAAACAGGGTGGAGAGAGGGAATGAAGAGTTAACTCAGAATTCAGAAAAGCTAATTCTGTACCACATTTAAGAGTGCTACAGCTACTTCCTTCTTTGTAGCATTTTTCCTTAAAAGACTATTTTGATTTCTAGGCCACTAGAGATTTAATTTCTTTATTAGTGCATCTCATATATCTCTGCTGGCTTCTGATGCTCATTATATTTGTGTTGGGGGGGGGGCGTTAAGCTGTAGACACCTGGTTTGAGCGGCTATACTAATCTATGTGCATTAGAAGTTACCTAGCATCTTGTCTTAAGAACTGTGTTATTTATTGTGTATAGAATTGTTGTATAGCAACCTTTTATTCTTCTTTTGTGTTTTTGAGAATTCCATATTTCTCAAGTGATATGTATTAGTTCATCCCTAATCCCACACCCTGACTTCAGTAATGAAGTAAAACTGCTTTTTTCATCATGAGATTACATCTTCTAAATTGCTGATTTACTGGCTTGGTTGATGACCCATCATCACTGTTTCCACCTTGATCAAAATAACTGAGTTATCAAAAGCATGCTGTAAAATTAGAGTTTGTTCCTTGATCCTCCTTTGCATCTCTTTTTTTTTAAAGAAACCCATGAAGTTTTTTTGTTTCCATATTACAAGTGGGTTTTGGTATACTCTTGTGTTTAAGGAGAGACTATTTTTCCTTCTCTCTGATTCTAACTTTCCTTTTCCATTTTATTCTATTTATATCCATTCTCTTTGTTAATTTAGCTGATTCTGTTAGGTCACTGCAGAGAGTAGATCACAGGCTAGGCATTATTTCAAGAAGCGTCACTTTTGTAACTAGGGTATCTACTTAAGTGCAAGTAACACTAACACAACCCATTGCTACATTTTAAAAATAGATGTCTGATCTGCTTTCCCAATAATGTGTTTTTATTGTGGGGTTTATTGTTCAGCTAATCAGCACTTAATTTTCAGTGAAACAGCTGTGGAAATGTTGCGTGCAAATGGAGGGAAATTTGATAGTTACAGAATACGATTTATTCCTAAAAGATCATGAAATAAAAAAGGCTTGGGTTTTTTATCTGTACTTAATGTAATTTGATTTGTCTTTATATCTGTGTAGGTTTGGGCATGGAACATTCATGGTTTGTTTGGAAAATATTTACAAGAAGATCACTGGCAAAGATCTGAAATATGAGGCCTTAATGGGCAAACCTAGTAAACTGACCTACCAGTATGCAGAATACCTCATCAGGGCTCAGGCAGCAAAAAGGCAATGGAAGCAACCTATTCAAACTCTTTATGCTGTCGGGTGAGATATCATAAGTCTAACAAGTTCATCAGGAAATTACAGCATAAATGCCAGCAATGAAAAATACACAACTCTTAGTACTTTGTTTCTCATACCATTGGGACCACCTAATGTTCTTGGTGCTATGGTGTACTTATTGTAATGTTTTCAAGCCTCACTGTTTCTAATATTGAAAATTAATAATACTTTGCTCTTTCTATGTGTAATTTCTGTAGAAGCACAAAAAGTGGTTTATATGCAACTAAGATTTCTCCTGATTTTTTTCTTTTTTTTTAATTTCTGTAATAGGCTGTGTAAATCTAACAAAAATAATTTGCATGAGTGTTTTGTTTTGTTAGGTTTACTGGTATAACACCAACAAGCTTTGAGTAAATGATGGTTAGTAGGGAATGTAGAGCTAGAATTTATTTGTGAGGTTGTTAAGCTCAGTCATATGCTACTGTGCGTGTTGTCACATCATAGAATCCTTTTCATAGAAAGAGATAAAGCTGTATTGTATTAAAGACTGTTCCAGAATCTCCAAGATGTTTGGGAATATAATAAACTCATTCATGGACTGCTAATACCTATCCTTGATTTCCCCTCCCCCTACCCCAGTCTGCAATTTCAATATGGAGAGTTATTTACTTTTATCGTATGTCATGCTTAATGAAAATGGTGTAATAAAATAACTATAGGATTGGATTTCTTCCTATCTGCATACTTCCACATAAAGTCATGTAAAGTATAAAATAAACTGTTAAATCGAAACCATAAAAATGTCTTTCATAAAATTGAAATCTGACAACTAAAATCGCACTACTGATTAAACTTTCTTCTTATATTTCCAGAGATAATCTCATGACTGATGTCTATGGTGCTAACCTTTACAATCGCTATCTTGAAGAGAACTCCAGAAAAGGTTCAAAATCACGGATTCAGGCCCAAGTTGCTGGTGGCAGAGGATCTGCCACTCTCTCTCAGGGTGATGAAATAGACAACAGTTGGGAGACTGAATTAGCATCTGCAGCTGCTGCCCACTGTAGGTCTGTTCTTGTTTGTACTGGGGTTTACAACCCTCACACAGAGGTACCCTTGGATACCAGCGAGAGCATAACTGAAACGGTGTTCCATGGCCACAGAGATTTTAGATTTGATCCCGGTTTAGTAGAACCAGATCATATTGTACCAGATGTTGATGCTGCTGTAGACCTGGTCTTCCAGCTGGAGAACTTTGCAGCTAATTGAGATGACATGATTTCTTAAGGACTACTCAGTGCTATGCTTTTCTTCCCAAAAAACAAACTGTGCTTTAAAATCATGCCACAAACTGCTGCTTTCTAAAATTTTTAACTTTTAAATTAAAACAATCTTATATTAGGTATATTAGTATACTTAGGTATATTAATATACTTAATATAAGGATATTAAGTATCAATAATGCTTTTTTAAGTACTTTGAAATATGTAATTTCTTGCTTTAGTTGCCTTTTTTTGTCCTCCTGTTCGTTATGTTAGGTGCTTTAATAGCAATTTTTCATAGTAACTTCTGCATGTTACTGGTACTTAAATTCCCACATGACAGTACCTTCTTTTGTTTGCTGGAAGATTTAGCTTCTAGGCATTGGGGATCTTGAGGATATCGGATTGTGGTGCTGGGGTCATTCGCACAATTACAAATTGGCTGGTACAGAGCACAATATGTATTACTGCTTGGTGTTCTGCAAGTAATGAGTGCTCTTTCAAATTAGAGCGAAGTGCAGGTCTGTTCTGCTACTTTGTAGTTGCTCATGTATAAGCCTGCAGTGCTTCTTTTTATCTATTTTCCCATGTGTCTGGAGCTGCTATTGCTTCTCTCTACTCTGACATGTAAAGCCTTAATAGAAATGCCCATGTAAGATGGAGAAGGCTGACTTGTTAACACCAATTTTGGAACTCCAACTAAGCTGAACAGTCACATAAGGAAAGTGGCTAACATTGGCTGTCCTGTGTGGCATAATACTTGGCCTTTTTGTCTTTGCCTTTTTATCTGCACTTTTTTGAGGATTTTAGAATCTTAGAAAGCTTTAGCAATTATGTTTCAGGCACTTCTGTCAGTTGGACTTTTCCACTGAGTGAGTGACTACTGTTTGGGCAAAAAATGCCTAGTAATTTACTTGAAGCTTCATACCACTGTGGTAATTAACTGGCCTTTAGTGTAATATATTTCATCTTGTGTCAATGTGTTATATGTTGTTTGGTTCATGGATTTTATAGCTGTTCATTTAAAAAAACAAAGTAATTTATTTTATGTTATTTTTGTAAAATACTTTTAAACTTTTTCATCCAAAAGATGTCTTTGAAAATATTTTTGTGTTAATTTGTTATAACACAGTATATGGTGTACTTGTGACATAAGCTTGGAAGACATAAGCCAATTAAGTGTGTTTAAAAACAAAATCAACTTACACACAAATATCACTTAACATCACCTTGGGGCTAGTCAGGTTTTTGGGGTTGGTGGGTTTTTTTGTTTGTTTGGTTTTTTTCAAATTAGAAATTGTACAAACAAAAATCCATAGGTCTTCAGTTTTCCCAAGTTCTTGCAGAACTAGCAGAATGCTAGCTTAAAAGCATTGATAGACAGGTGGTGGCATAAAGTGAAATGATTTCCTGGCCAACTTCTTCACTGGTTATTATCCTGAAATTGAAATCTGAAAGCTCATGTCATGAAGAGAACATTGCTGCTATGAAGTCAGATATTTTTTTGTTGTGTTTTCTCCATTTGGAAACCACTGTAATTCTCCTCTCTATCATCAGGATTGTTGATTCACTCATTCATAATGTTTCATAAATAGCTTTCAACATATCTTGCTGGATCCAGTTTAAGGACACTGCTTTAAACAGTGTATTTCCTGTTTCTTCACTGGGAAAGTATTACAGCAGCACATTCTTGCCTTTTCTAATTGGTACAATAAACAGATATATACCTATTTCTTTAGCACTTTTCTGTAATACGCCAATTATTTACAAAGTATGCCAAATCTTTCTAAGTAAAGATTGTAGTTTTGTAAAATGTCAGGGTGACTGAAGTTGCATTGTTTCAATACTGAGGCATGTTGCAGAGCTCTTTAACTATTGCCGGAAGCGGTTTCAGGCTGTCAGTGAAGCAAGGAATAAAAACGTGGAAGTTGATGAAGAACAGAAAATGTTCAATTTGCTGCTTCTTTTTTTCCCCAGAATAGGCATGAACACTTGAAAAGGTTCATGAAGGAACCGTGTATATACTTTTTAAACTTCATCTCTCATGGAAACATTAACTTACAATGCATATCTAGAAAAAATCCTTTTTGGGGGCTAATCAGGCTGCTACTGTTTTTTAACTGAAAGGAAGGCAGATTTTTAGTCTATATCCTTCTTAGACCATTTAGGCTATGTCTGCATTGCAGGGGTGTGAATGTTGCCTGATGAGTCCGCTTGAGCCATCTTTAATGTGATTCTTTGTATGAATGTATGACTGAGTCCCAATAGTGGACTAGGGTGCCACTAGATTTGGAGCTGTATCAGCACAAAACAAAAAATAGGCAGTTGTTGCCACAGATGGTGGACAAAGATGATTAATATATATGGGTATTACTATAAAACACAAAATAAATGTTAATATAGTAGACACTTGTTGTGGTATACCAGTGAGTTAGGCAAATATTTTGGTGACGTATCATGAAAAATAAATTTTTAGGGAAGGATTTGAAGGAGTATAGTGAGTTACTGTTGAGAATGTTTACCTGGAGCTCTTGCCAAAGGTGAAGGACCTCACAGCATCCACTTGCTAGATGCTCCCACAACTTCACTGCAGTGCTGAGCTAGGTACATTGGAATTAGATTGTGTGTTCCCTAATTAGTACTGCAACCACACGGCATAGATCTAGCTCTAGAGTTTGAAAGCAAACTGCTTCCTCAGTGACATGTTCCAATGTTTATGTGCACCGAGCACTTACACTGCAGTTAGAATTTTGAAATATTACTGGTGTTAGTGACATAGCAAACTCCTTGCCAGAGGTCCTTACACTTTGCAAAATGAGCAGAAAAGCATGTGTGTTCTTCCCTCAGGGAGTCCCAGTCTAGTTTACACTTTTACTTGCATTTCTGGTGAAAATATTTCTGCCAAGATGCTAGTATGTGACTCAGGCAAGCCTTCCATTCCACCTGCTTTAGTGAATTAATACTGAATTCCAGCAAAAGACTTGTCATCTTTATCTTTTTATTAATGTGACCCCTCAAAAAGCACACATTATTCATTATATTACTATTTAATGTCTTACAAATGAAGATGCTATGCTGACAGACTCCTAAGCCTTTGAATTTTGTGCCTCCTATTCACTCAGGAAGTGGTACAGAGAAGAATTTTTTTGAAAAGAAGTGTCATAAAACATTGCATCAGAGTTACCACTGTAATTTCTAACATTTCCTGCTATGGTACTTTAAAGTGAAATATAGTGATTCTTTGTTAGTAGCAAGCTAACGTGTGGAAATCCTTCGAAGAAATCTCAATCTCTAGTGCTGGAAAGGTGCTTTTTTCAGAGTTCTTAAGGAAAACTGAGTTTAGGAAAATGTTCTTTCTAATTATTCAGCTAAGAGTGAGATGAATGAATATTATATTAGGTAAGAAAAAGACTAAGACCCTGTCTTAACTTTTGCTCTCCTTTCCTTGAGTGTCCTCTTACCTGGATTTTCACTTACTACTTTAATATGTTTTCAGCTTTGACATTTACCTCTTTAAAATAGACAGTATTTCCCACATTAAGTTCAATGTATATTTCAGTCATAACATAGGTAAGCTATTGGATGTTACAATACTTCTTTCAAGTTTAAAATGTACTGTTGAAACACCTAAGTGACCAGGATATGCAGAAATAGATCACTGAAATCACTTAAAAAAAAAAGTACTTCTGAGGATCTCGCTGAAGTTTCTTCTAAGTAGAACTTGCCCTTTGTTTGCCTAGTAGTGTTTTTATTCTTCATACCTTTTGTTCTATTAAAAAACCACCTCAAAAACCACCTTTCAAAAATATATCCTCTACTTATTTTTGCTAATACAAAATTGACACTATTTTAAACTTCAGTCATGTATTGTCTTCACTATCACGTTTTTCTTTAGAAGCATTTTTCAATTCAAGTTAGAGGAATGTATGAGACATATTTTAAGAAAAACAAATTTACAGATATCTCCCCTTCAATATTAAAAAATACCTTGCATTTAAAATTAATGTCAAAACTTGAAGACTCTTAAATGTAATGAAAGGAATAATTATTTTGTAGTAGACCTTACATTTATTAAATCAGTCTACTACACCTATTGCTGCTACTTGTTACGGAATAATCTTTTCAAATTGCACATTTTTTTTTAGTAAAAGATCATATCCACGCAGCTTGTCTTAAAGATGTGAGTAATTCACAATAATCTGTTGCAGTGTTTTTTAGTAGTTTGCTTCTTTCCATAAACTGCTTGATAATTTTCTTTCCTGGAACAACCCTCCTTATGTTGCTATGCCTTATGTTCTTCAGCAACACAAATGTGATGATATACTGTGATATGGTGTAATCGAATCATATATAGAAAAATTAAATTTAAAAATATTTCAGCAGTAGGAGGAGATAAAACGCAGCCTCTGGAATGCGGTGGGATTGGCAGACGACTATCGTTAAGAATATTGAAAAAGATCCTCTAAAGTGAATGTTTTCACTAAGCTTGAAAGATATTCTCGCTGGCTTGGTGTAGTATTTAAAGCTGTTATACAATTTTTAGACCTCTCTTGGAGTGCATTAGGCTTCATCCAGCAGGAATCCAGCTAATGTGCTTGGCGACTGCTCTGCAGAGAAAGTGGAGGTGATCAGAAGCTTCACATCAAGAGACACCTTGATCCAACTAAAACAGTAATGCAGACATACCCATAGAGGACCGCACACTTTGGCAGAGTTGAGGTATTTAAGTCCAGGATCTATTAAATTCTGGAAGAACGTATGTAGGGTTTGGGCTGGGCTGTTGGGGGGTGCAAAGATGTCTGCTTTCACATAGTTCACTTCTCCGCTACCATCTGTAATTTTTGAAGGGGATTATTTGCTGTTTTGGTGAATTAGCCTGTTCTTTTGGCGGAAGACAGTGAAATGCTTAAAGTAGAAGATAGTTCTAATTAACCTCCAAATTAATGTCTGGTTCTCTGAGAAGATATCTGTGGCTTGCCTCTTAAAAAGCTTCAAAAATGTAGTTGTCCAGGCCCATCTCCCATGAATGTGAGCAGATATTAATAGGTAATTACCTTTGGTTTTCACACAAATACACTGTTCTTCAAAGCAGCACATGTTTTCAATAGCCCCATCAACATCAGTACAAGTCACAAGCATTTCTCAAAGGTGTTTAGTTCAGCAAAGTCCTGGTGCAATCCATGTCCAGCTGGGAGCTTGTCTCACCCTTGGGAAACTCTCCCTGCCCTGCAGTGTGACCGCTCCTGCAGTTGCCTCAATAACGCTGTAGGTGGGAGACTGGAGACTCCCTTGTCTTAAACAGACAAGTATGGGGCGTCTCTGTAAGAAATGAATTTATTTGGGAAGCGAAGGGATAGATATCTCCTGTGATGGAGACTGCGGTGGTTTTTGGTATGGGATTCTCCAGGTGCAGATGAGTGCTGGCAGATTTCCCTCAGCTCCCCGGCGGCTGCTGCGGGGGGCGCTCTCCGCCATCTTGGCTTTACCTCAGTCCGCCTGCCGCCGGTGGCGGCGCTCATGGCTGAGGCACGGTGCTGGACGGGGGAGGGAAAGAAGTAGGAGTATTGCAACCCTCTCCTGTCTCTTTTTTTTTTTTTTTTTCCCTCCTGCCTCCCCGCCCCCCAGTATTATAGAAGTAGTAAAATGCAAAACCGTTGCCCCCACGCATTTCTCCAAGGCTCAGGGTATTTCAGGTTCTCCAACTCCACAGACTGAACTCCAGCATGGTAAGTGGTAATATGGGCTTGGCAGACCCTCAAAAAGCCCAAATGCTTAAAAATAGCAGGTGAGAGTGTTCTTTCATAATTTTAGCTTCCTGTCATTTGCACCCTTTCTTGGTTTCAAACAAGTGCAAAGCACTTGGTAAGTCTTCTCTGTCAGCGACTGAGAAATTGTGCCCCAGGAGTTTGAGATGAGCTCAGAGTTTGGTGCTCTTGAAACCTCTCCCAGCTGCTGGGAAAGGTATGTTTACCCCCCAGTTTTGCTGTAGATGGTTTCAAATGAACCCGAAGTACGCAGTTTTAGTACGAGCTATGTTTTATGTTTAGGGTTTGTGTGCTTTATAAAACTGACAATTGCTTGGGCTTTCTTCAGCAAGAAGATAAGCAACTGTGGCATGGAAGTGACACAGTGAAGGTTGTTTCTGTAAAATGTAGAAAGGATGCACAGTTGAAGGGCCCTGGAGCATTTGGGTTTTGTTCTGTCAGTGGATGGATGGACTCGCAGAGAGACCGTTATTGTACCATGGCCATGCTTTCTCAGCTCTGGATATTCAGAACTTCAGTGTCACCTCTTTGTCAGCTTTTTCTTGTTCAAAAAGTGTTTCTGGGTGATGGATGGAAAGGAGGAATACTAACAAAATGATTCACTGAAACATTGTACTAAACTTTGACTTTTCCAATATAAGTTATTTTTGTTCCCAACAGCTAGCGTTGAATCTCAGTTGAGTCAATTAGTTGTTTGGAGTGCAGCTCCAAGCACAGTATCTGCATGTAGTGGCACCAAGACATCCACCTTTGTAATGATTGAATATAGTTTTGTATGAAGTGCAAATACATTTGAAATAAATGTACATGTATATATTGCTTTAAATTATACTAATTGCACAGGTAGCTGAAAGTATGTGAACTAGCCCAGACCTCTGGTTGACTTAGCTTTCCACATATCCTGTCTTCTGTGTGCTGGTTAAAAGCAAGAATGCCATGTTGTTATGTCAAGTGCAGTGTAGCTATTTTGTCCCCCCACCTAGTGTCACCAGGGATTAAAGGAAGATAGAAATAGTGACCTGAATAACACAACACATAGAAGGCAGTTGCTGAAAGAGGTAGAAATCTCTTTCCTTCAGTGTCATAGGCACGAAGCCGGGATTACAGGAGTTTCTTTAAAACTCAGTGGTGTGCTTCTATGTTCTGTAATTTGAACAGAAATGGGTACTAACAGACTTTATTGTGTGGTATCACTGCATGTCCTACACAGTCTGTATTAAAATCTTTTGTCTATACAAGGATGAATTCTTGGGTGATGAAATATCCTGGTTTCAATGTTGACTGAAACAGCCTGCACGTTGAAAGTTTCAGAAAAGAGTGTTTCTGTGGTCACTTCTGTGAATAAAAGAAATCAGTACATATTCAAAATAGCACAGATGGGTTTACTTTGTGTAATTAAGACCACCTGAGACTCAGCTGGCCTTAATTAAAAGTTCTCCTCCTTGCGTTTTGTTGGTCTTGTATGCCAAGCTCAGAATCCAGTATCAGAATCTAAGATCATGCTAAATGTGTCTTACAATTTAACACCCAGCTAGGTTTATTGCAGATTTATCTATTGACCTCTTTCTGAAGCAGAAGCAGCAGCTGTGGTATAAGTGAGAATATTTCTCAGAATAAGAAATGGATTTTCAACAGGGCTTGGGTCTTGTGTCTTTTATGGGAGTGTATCTGTCAATATGCTTTCTGCTAGTTTAACAGCTAAGTTCCTGACCATAGATGGGGAGAAAAAAATATTCCATGAATTTAGACTATAAAAAATTAAGGGTATTTTTTTGCAGGTGCAAGCTACATAATGAAGTCCAGTTTACCTCACTAACAAGAAAAGAAAAATGATGTGTGTAGATCTCCTCCTGTATCCAAACTATTCCACATTCATAGAGAATTCAAGGAAGAGTTCCTAGAAATGCAAAGAAGTCCCTTTAAAGTGTTTGTTATATGCACTTATAATAAGCCAACTAAACAGTTGTCATGGTTGTTTTCCACAATAAATTCAAGTTACCGAAAGAGACCTGTTAATGATGTGTATCTTAATTTGCCACGCACGCTTACAAATGATCAGGCAGCAGAGATCAGAGCAGGGGTTTGGGGTTTTTTCCCCTCTGCATAATCTTCTACGACTGGTTTAGCCTGTTCACATTTTCAAGGGTGCACAAGGGTGTGCAGGGGAGATTGTGGCCACCCATCTTGCTCCCTTGCTACCTCATCAGTCAGAGTTGTCTGGTCTGCATGTCATATAGTGCTTTGGAAGATGGCCTGGGAAGCAGCTATGAAACTAGTTAGTTACATTGACACAGGTGTGTGTCCTTTCTGCTCTGGAAGTATTGTGAGAGCTTACTAGCAGCAAGGCAGGCAGGTTCCAAGGTTCATTCAAGGTGACATATGACTAGCTCATCGTTGGCATATGCTGTGAAAGCACAGGTTTGCTTTGGAAGGCCATGTGTTTTACAGGGTTTAGAGAGAACTGTTCTACATGTTATATTCTAGGACTGTATTATAATAATGGTATTACTTATATAAATGAAACCCATCTTTGTATAAACTGTTACATTTTGTCTTGTATCACAGCCTTGGAATTCACAACTTGCTTTTGCCTTTGTATTTTTTGGGTAAGTTTTTTTCCCCCACAAAAATTTAGAAACTACTATAGATGTGTGGAACACATGTAATAGTAGTAGTAGTATATGAAAAAAAAAAAAGGTCAATACCTACAAAGAGTAGGTACATGTTAAGCATGACACTTGCATTATTTATCTCTTACACTGATTCTCTACAGCACTGTGCACACCAGTGACATGCATAGTTACATCCAGAATGTTTCAGTAGTAAAGAATGTGTCATTATCAGAGAATTAACTAACGAATTCAGCTATACCCAGCACTCTAAGGAACCAGCTTCAGAGCATGGCCATTTCATTGAAAACCGCTGATTGCTGTTTTGGTATCTGAGGCTGTTACTGAAGTAGTAGACTGAATACAGAACTGAGTAATTCAATATTTGGCTCCTACAGATCAAAAATGCTCATCTACTGACGTTAGAATTAAAGAGCCAAGCAAAAAGAAAGGGGTGTTGCTTTGTTTAATTTACAGCACTTAAATAAAATCCAGGATCTAAATGTTCCCTTGGGAAGGTACAGTTGTAACTACGTTGTTTACACTTAATTGTAAGCACTGAAAAAGTTATTTGCACTTCTCCAACATTGAGGACTTTGGCTTTCATTAATCTTCTGGCCAGTTATGTTGGAAAGCTTACTAATTTGAAACAATTCAATGTGCATGCATTTATGTAAGTGATGGGCAGTTGTAAGGGTAAGAGGAAGAGAGTTAAGCACTGTTTGTTTAATAAAAAGTACGTTAGATCATATCTTGTGTAAAAGTAGACCATACAGCACTGTAGAATAAGATACATCATTTCTTAAAATTTGATTTTGTTTCTGGTAATAAACCACAGCAAGGTACATGCATAAAATAACAACGAAATATATTAATTGCCAAATGTTTACTTTAATTAAACCTTTTTAATGATACACAGTACAATGTATCCACTACTTTGCTAAAATTCACAACAAAAAGCAGGTTTCATATGTTTAAAAATATTTTTCGTAATAAATTCATAAATAGATGAAGGTAAAGTATAAAAAATTACTGTAGTATGCAAGCTTGCTCCCTTGTCTCCTCATATTCCAAATGATCTAGTCAGTATTGTGATAAGAAAGTTTAAAAGCAAAGTAGTTACTGATGATTAGAAATGTAGAGCCTGCATCTCTTGAAGAAACCTTGAAAAACAGCAACAGATTTGTCCTAGAAAATGCAGAATAATTTTAACACTGTTATCATCCAACCCCCTCAAATAATTTTGGAATGCAGTGAATGAATTCAATATGAATTAGAGATTTTTATTTTCTCCCCAACAGGTGTGTGAGCCAGACTCACACGAATGCTATCTAGTCTCTGGAGTTGCGGGTTTTATATCTGTCAGATACCAGTGAGTGAGGCACAAAAGAGGGAAAAGCTGGTTGACAGCACTGAGCACATCTGACTATCAAAAATCTTAGGGTTTCTCCTTACAGACTTATAAAATAGAAATCTTTAAAAGCTGTTACAAATAACTAAATTCACCTTCTGCTCAGTATATATCTGTATCTACTTTATGTCTGGCAAGCAGGACAGCGTCTGATCTCATCCGTTGGCTTCCCCTGGTTTTGAAATGGTATGTGTGTGTAGCACCTTTCCAACACTTAACTCCATCTGGTGAATCCCTTATATTACACCACCAAACTGTATTAGCAAAGTTATTCTCCTCATCAATATTATCACTCTCTTAAGAAAATGTATATAGCATTTTATTTTGTCAAGTACCAAACTACTTTTCACACTTAGAATAATCTATTTCAATACCATTTATAAAGGGAAAAAATGCTTACTTACGCACAGCGTTGAAATAGGGGAAGAACACGAAAAATACAAAATACTCAATCAGGATGCGCTGCCTTTCACATTAATGTTTGTTTTTTTTTTTCTGATGACTATTTCCCTTTAGTGCAAAACCAGTTCCATACAAGTTTTGTGCTTTTTTGCAATGGTAACTGGATGCTTTTGAATATATTGGTAGGCATCTGTCTGCAGCTTTAATGTCTCTGAAAATTCAGCTCTTAACTCACTTTCTATAAGTACCTTCAAATTGTCAAGACAAATTTGCATGCCGTGTTCAAAGGACAATCTTTCATACCCTTCTTTTCACATACAATAGTTCAGATATATACCCAAAATCACTCCCTCGCATCTTCGTATGAGTCTATATTGCTTATAGAATTTATTGCAGAAAAAAAGGGTGTTGATCATGGCATGTTGTACAGCACAGTGCAGTGTAATAGGCTGTTAGCGGTTACTGAAAAGGGACTGGCTTTTGGAAATATACAGATTGTGGTGGTCAGGTGCCTTAAAAATAATTTCTAAGGAAATACAGTCTTCCATTTAATGTTTTCCTCTGCTTTTATCTGGAGAAGATATTCTTTGTGTCATAAGGGGTTTTTTGTATTGATTGAACAATTAGAAATCACAACTGTTAGCTTGCCACGATTTTGGTCATATGTAAGGTACTTTCTCTAATCTAAAATTTACAGAAACTTGGATCCTTTTACCCACCTGTTACATCTGAATAGTGTGTACTTTAAGATGTCTTAGTGAGTTTATGGGGGAATTAAGGCTTAAACTCCTACAGAGTAGTCAATGATAAGTTATATGTTCTTATGAAAGCTTAAAATAGGTGACTACTGTTCTTAGTATCCTAGTCTAGGCTTTAAAATTGAAAGATACAGATGTAGGATTTTTTAAAATGTTATGTTTATGACTAAAGGAAAAGAAAATAATTCACTTGCAGTACTTTAGCTGTAATAGCAAATTTTGAATGGGCTAGGTAAGCCTTAGACAGAAGTGGCTTAAACAGAAGCAGCTTTGTGAAGCTGCTGTACCTATCTAATACCTTAGCCTCACCTACAGTACCTACTTGAATGATCGCAAAGCTGGACTTGATGGATTTCACATATACACACATTACAGATATTAAGTAACTGTCACAGGAGCATACACGTGCAAAAACCTGTTGGTTATATTCTATCTGGTGGCCCTTCAGCGCTTTGTGATAGAAAGATTGTCAGGTTTCTGTTAAATTTGAGGTTGAAAGTAAGTAGAATCGGTGTCAGCAGCTCAGTTGGATAATCAAATTGGAAATAACTCAATCGAAGTCTAAAAATACCTTGCAAAAGAAACATGGAAAGTGACTTTTTTAATGATAAAGAGAGCCTCAATAAATTTTTATCAAGGTATGATCTTGGATCTTCTAAAGGTTTTCAAACGGTGTCCTGGAGGAGACATACTTTTTACCTCATAATGGAAGGAATAGGTTCTAAATACAGCTTTAAGCCAATTCAGCAGCTCTCCAGATGTTAAACTATGCTGTTACCATACACTTAACTAGTTTAGCCGTCCACTCTTCTTCAGTATAGACAACAGTCAAATTTCTGTTGTACAAAAAGGGAACAGGAAAACCCATAACTACTTGTGTAGTGTATTATTTTACCTTTGGGAAGGAAAGTATTTTCTTTGAACTGAGTAAGCATTGATTAAACCTAACACATTTAATTGGATTAAATAGAAAATCTTCCCTGACTGTTACTCAGACTTTACTTTTCTCATTCTTGTGAAGTTATTCTGTTCCCTTGTTTTCCACTGGCCGCTGACTCATACAGAAAAACAAGGCTATTGTTGACACAGTCTGTCTTCAGTGATGCCTAAAGTTACGAATGTAATACAGGTAACTGCCTTTATCAGTATTCAAGTAATAGAAACC
>WAAD01008709.1:0-11975 GCA_013389945.1 Fregata magnificens
TGTACTTGAGTCGTCTTGTAAAAATGATACATCTTAATGGAGACTTTAACTCACTGTTTGTACCCCTCTTTCATCTGTTTGTTTGGGTCACTGAGGAGGAATATGATAGCCAATATGGGAGAAATTCCACCTCTTCTCCCAGAAGGGAGGGAGCATGTGAGGATTGATATTTGTTTTGTTGGTGAAACAGCTACAGTGGAATTTTATTTGTCCAGTTTACTCGGCTGCAGTGGAATGCTTATAAATGAGCCTATGTGGCTGTTTCTCATTCTGCTTATGCTAAATAGAGGACAAGGGAGTATTGGACCTCGCGTCTTTTGGAGGGGGAGATATGTTTACATTAAGTCTGCTACTTTGCTCTCAATGGCAACTGTATCACAAAATCACTTCAGAAATAGTCCAGGTTCCTTCTTAAATGTGGTAGGCTTTTTTTTTTTTTTTTTTTTTTTGCTGCTTNTAGGCTTTTTTTTTTTTTTTTTTTGTCTGCTGCTTGTATGGAAGTTTTTCTCTGAAGCCTGCTGCTTTAGTTGGTGGAAGCATTCTTCTTATTTAAACCTGTGATTACTGTGAAGTCAGCTGTTTTCACGCAGACATTGCTCTTCAGCATAAATACACAATTCTTCATTCACTGATTTTTACAGTTCTGGGAATACGTTCAAGAATAGATGCTGCCTCAACAAGTGAGAGAGAGAATAGGTAGCAAGAAACCACCTAAGTGTGACAGCACGAAGAGCATGGCACTCTGGGCAGTGCTAGGGGAGAGAGCAGTAACCTGCCTTTGCATATGGTGCAGGCATGTAATGGCAGGCACAGTGCATGGATGAAGAAATTAGATTTTGTGAGGCAAATATGAAAGAATAGCTGTAAGTATTTGATCTCTAGTATTTGTTACGAGTACCTTTTCCAAAGTGTTGTCTCTATAGTACTGTACTATGTCTGTGGTATAAGTAGACAACATTGTTATCCATTAGCAGACACCACGTCCCTATACAATGATTTATATTCTTGCCGTGTTGGTTGGTTGGTTGGTTTCTATCAGCAGCTGTTGAATGCTTCTGGTCACCTGGAGTGACTGTCCAGAGCATTAGTGAAATCTTGCATGGCCTTTTAAGCAATAGACTTGCTCTGCCTTATATCAACTGGCTTTCTTTACTGAGGTGGTAATGCTACTGGCATGTTCTTTCCATTACGTAAAACCTACAACATTGCACTTTTGCTTAATACCTTTGTCTAACTCATCAACAGTGTGCCATCCCTGCAGACCTCATCCCTGCATCCCCAGGCTCAACAGCAAGTTGCTGGTAGACTTCGAAGCACCATGTAAAAAATAAATTTTTGTTTATTTTTAACATAACCATGTTTATTTTAAAATAAATTTTATTTACTAAATACCAGACAAATTCTTCTTCATTGACAGCTTTGTCTAGCTTTCCATATGATTTGCAGTTGGACTACAGATTAATCTACCTGAATTCTTTTAGCACTGCCCTTGTAGGGTAAATATGTTTTTGCACTGCGGCGGTAAAGTCTGTATCCTCTACAGATTTCCTTTTAGCATCACATAGACTGCAGGCATTATCATTATCTGTTCATTTTCACTATTGTGACTAGCAGCAAGGTCATTGTCCCACTTGACGTCAGGCTGTAGTACTGAATGAAGAAAAAAAAACATTCTCCAGGGTCTACCCTGACAAGTGGAATGAATGTGCCATTAGTTCTAAGCCTGGACAAAAGCTTGAGAAGGGGTTTGATGCAATAAAAAGTGGATGAGATAAAATGACTTGTAAGAAAATAAAGACATTCACATTCAGTTCAACATTCTCAAATTTGAAATAAATAAAGGAAGATCCCTGAAAGTGGTAAATTTTGGTTGAATGACTATGCAGTGAGTTGGATGAGAACTTCCCATTCATAATACTCATAGTTCAGTACAGGTGCATTTGCCAAGAAATGTGAAAATTATATTCTGCATCTGTGGCTGTTAGCAGAGCCTTAAACTGAGTGAAAGGGATATAATTCATAAAATGGACAAAATCTTACCTACTTTTTTGTCCAGGGGAACATGGGGGCAGACCTTTCCATATGAGAATAATTTGACTTTCTGCTGGATAAAGCCCTGAAGCAAAGGTAGTTGCTCTTTTCTTACCATCATCCATCATATGCAAAATTACAATCTCTTCTTCCCCTTTCCGTATGTCAATGTGCCACACACTGAATGTTGTCATTTTCTGAGTGCTGGGAAAAATTGGTGTGCTCCTATCTAATAGCTATCATTCAGAGTTATTGAAGTCCCTTTTATGGTCTGACCTGTTCCAGGACTTACCACTCTTATCACAGTACATGTAGAGGTTACTCTGCAGCCAAGAAGACTTCTGACAGAGAAGATGAAGTAATATAACAGGCGTAAAGATGATGGGACTCCACAGATGTTATTGGCTGTTATGTCTGGACTGCAGCTGTAACCTTTTCAGCTTTGTCAAGGTTTGCATACCTGCAGTCCCACAGTATACACCAAAAATTCTACAATGGGCTTTGAAAACCCAAAGCAAAGGGGATTAAACACATATGAGAAGAAGGTTAGATAAACAAGCTACTCTGTTTTTCTGAAGTTGTTTATTTGTTAAGAAAGATGCACCAATGGCCACTCAGCACCTATGTGGGTTAAAGACATTTCCAAATAACGGTTATTGGAGGTGGAAGTAAGTAATAACCAGATAGGCTAATTCTTCAGCTTCTGGTGTGATGTTCCATTTTGGAACATTCATTAGATACCCTAGTTTCATATTAACAGCTGTATACAATATTCTTCTCTTACACATTTTTCTTTTTTTATATAACTTTTTGCTATCCACAATCCTTTGGATTGTTCTGCTTATGGTAATCACTAGGACGGTTCTTCTCTTGAGTGTGTCCCTTGTGTCTTCTGACATCACACGCTCATCTGGGGTCTATCTGAAAGTTTCCCATTCCCTGTAAATGCTCTTTATTGTGAAGTTAACTAACCAAATGTCAGTCCACAGTGTACTCTCATGTGAGCTTGTTAGTCCATAAACTCTAAAAGAGCTGTGTCTATTTATATAGAAAATCAGCTTTAGAAAACTTACATAAAACTTACCTAAAAATTGTAAAAGCTTTAGCCTAGCACTTCAATGTAAGATCCAAGCACCTTCTGTTAGGTAATTTAGCATAGCATCTTTGCCAAACCTAGAATGTGCCATACTCCCATATTGTTAATAAGTTATTATTTTTTCATTTTCTTTCCCTGTAGGGTGGATTTCCATCCTTGTTTCAGCTTTTTGCATAGGCATGTTCCTATGCATTTGCAGATTAAATTTGACTAAATTAAGAGGCTTTTATCCATTATTGGGAAGTTTCCAGACCTACAGGAAAACAATAGGACTGCCAATCTGAGTGCCTGCTCCTAATTTTGATTAAAAAATTAGCCATGGTAGCTTATATTACTTTAAGCAATGAAACTGTTGAAGGCAGCATAAAAAAATCCATTTTTGTGGCTGTGTTGAGTGGGGAGAAGGAGGTGTGGATAATAGCTGTAACTGTTACGGCTATTTCCAGACAGATCACATGACTATGATCTTTGGCATCTCCAATGCTAAAGCTCTTTGAGTGAGAAATGAGAAGACAATTATTTCAGATGGCCAAAGCTGTCTCTGGACTAGTTCTCTTTCATCTGCCAGTGAATCAATTTAAGCACCTATTGTATAGAATAAAATAAACTATTTTGAAATTGCAACTTTAACAATACATGGTCCATAAAGTAACAAAACCAGTAGTAGCTACTCCATGTAATACCTTCCCCCTACAGCAGCAGCACAAGTTAAATAAGATTGCATTGTTTCTGGAATCTGAATTAATGAGTTTCCTGCTTTTGCCTCTCTCATTTTCCTCCTCTTAGCCTGTCCCCTTGGTTTCTTTAAAGTATCTGTGGGAGATGACCCCTGCCATCTATGCCCTGCCCACAGCCACGCTCCACTGCCAGGTTCCAGTGAATGTGTGTGTCAGAACCGCTACTATCGATCTGCTTCGGACAATTCTGATGCTCCCTGCACTGGTAAGTATTTGGATGGAGTGTTTGAAAGCAAGAAGGGCAGTTAATGAGAGAGAATGTGCCTGAATGATTCAGGGGAGTTGCAATTCACCTCTTCTCATGACTTCTGAAATAACACAAAACTTTCCTTTGCTCCTCCAGTTGACTACAGGGTATATTCCCTTACTGAATATAGATGAGAAGGCAGAAGTGTTCCCACATGCTTTTTACAACATTGATACATTGGTGAAGCTGAGTTTTGAGAATACTGGGGTGTTGCAATACTAGATGCTCGGAAATGAAAAAATGTCAAATTTTAGATGACTCATGCAGCCTTAAATAAGTCCATTGCAAGTACGCATAAGGTGCAACTTTTGATGAGAGAATGATATACTAATTTCTCATTAAATGCTAAATTCATTTCATACACAGGGTAAACATTGTTTCTTGAAGGAGTTAACCAGTATTTTCTTCCCTTTATCACCGAAAGAGTGAAGACCATATTTACTGCACAGAATTCAAATTCTGCAAATTTTATTTATGGGAAAATAATTTTTTTATGGGCTTCTCTGTGGTTCTCATCAATTATGACTTTTCACAGTCATTGATTATGAATGTTAATAGGTCAAGAAAGAATCATTAGATGCAGAAAATGAAATAGGGTTAGTGATCAGCACTGAAAAATATAGTTTAAATAATATATCAAACATCACCCTTGAACTTTGTGGAAGTTGACAGGGAAAAAAATTACCTTCCTAAAGCATCTTGCAAACACTTTATGGCTCTGAAGTTAAACACTCAGAAATTAGGAAATGTAATTGTGGTTTTTTTCTGTAATCCCTTGCTTCCTATACTGCACAGAATCCATCTTCAGCAGCATCAAGCAATCTTTACTTCACAGGGATTATTTTTCCTGAGCAGTTGTCTTTCCTTTGCATTGACTGTGATAAGAATCCTCAGGGAAAACTAGTATGTGACCACAATGCAAATGCTGAGTGGCCCAGTTAAGATCACAAAAGAAGATTCAATTCTGATATTTCCTGATGTACAAATGCTTCATCTTGTCAGTAATACATTTATTAAACAGTCTTCTGTGTGCAATTTTCCAGCATAATTTATTTTTTTAACAATACTGGAAATCTGAGTCCCCAGGGAAATATAGCTATTGGAAATACTCAAATGCTCCAGCAATGAACTAGATTGCAGCCGGAGAGATCCCCCACAAAGACCTCATCCACCTGTACCAATAGAGGGTGTCATCCTTTATATTGATCAGTGTTAGGCAGAGAAAAAGCTTTGCCCATTGTTTTCATCGATATTTGTTGACTATATATTAATGGTGAGAATGAGGATTCTTGGATTTCATTACAGCCTTTGGAGGAAAATGTTCTGTAAATCATGTTTCCCTTGCCCCTCTCTGTTACTAAGCTCGACCTCTCTGTCCCTGCCCTTCCAGTCTTGCTTTGTGTCTATGCCCAGGTTTAACAGTGCAACACTGCTGTCTGTGCTTTTCACTTTCTAGCTCCAATGCCTTGTCCCATTCTCATTCCCATGCCATCTTCTCACCCTCTGCATTTTCCTCCTTCTCTTCACTGTCTCTGTGCCAGCAGGGGAAGTGTTGGATGCACAGAATGGGCAGTTTTTCAGCTGTCAGAGTTTACTCCTGATGCCATTCAGGAATCTGGCTGGCAGCAGGAATAATCATAGGGAAAGTTCCTGCAATAGATGGAACAGGCTAACTGAAGTCTGAGAGAGTTCAGAGATATGAGGTGCCAAAGGAGAGAATTAGAGGTCTCAGTAGAGACAAATCTTCACTAAGCTTGTGCAAAATTTAAGATTTCAAAAGCTTGGATTTTCCCTGAACACTGGCTGTTCTTTTAGGGAAAAGTAAAAGTCACACCCTTGAAACAAAGACCCTTCTTGATAATTTTGTTTCTCTAAAATGTGATAGTACAGTTCCTCCTTCGTGTATGTAAGTTTATGTTTGATGTAGTAAAGAATATGTTCAGAGAAACAACTAGAGAAAAGTAAGAATGAGAAGAAAAGGCAACTTGTTCTTCTGTTCTTTTCCCCCTGCTTTGTCTTCTCCCCTCCCCCACCTCTCTCCCATTCTTTCATGGGATTTTGATCTTTCATTCTGTCTTTTAGGCATCCCCTCTGCTCCCCGTGACCTTAGCTATGAAATTGTTGGCTCCAACGTGCTCCTGACCTGGCGCCTCCCCAAGGACCTGGGTGGCCGCAAGGATGTTTTCTTCAATGTCATCTGCAAAGTATGCCCATCAGGGTCCTCAGGGCCATGCGTGCGCTGTGGGGACAACGTACAATTTGAACCACGCCAAGTGGGCCTGACAGAAAGTCGCGTGCAAGTCTCCAACCTCTTGGCCCGTGTGCAGTACACCTTTGAGATCCAGGCTGTCAACTTGGTGACTGAATTGAGTTCAGAAGCACCCCACTATGCCACCATCAATATTAGCACCAGCCAGTCAGGTGAGGAGACCCCTGCATCTAAGTCCCAAAATTTCCACTTCTGTCTCTCATTTGATTTGCTTTTATCTTTTGAATTGTGGAGCTTTGTCTTCTTACTTGTGTGTTGTGCCTTTTTTCTTGCCCTGCTAGTTCCATGGTTTCACTTCTGCCCTCCTCATTCCTGCTTTCGCTGAATGAGCTTTCCTTTCTTCCCTCTTGGCAGAAAAAATGAGTTTAGCAGGTGATGTGGTTGTATATGGAGAAGACTTGTTGGGGCAGAAGCTGTCCTGGAGAAGATGGCAATGGGAGATGTAGTTCTGTGGGTCAGCCAAAGCATGTTGCTTCATTGTGCAAGACAGGGGACACAATCAGGGGTTGATGGGGATTTTGTGGGCATCAATTTGCCACAGCAGCTCTTAGAGAGCATTTCTTCATTTCCTTTTCACCTTCTCTATCTCCTACTCTTCTCCATTTCATCTTCTTATACTTCAGTCAGTCTTTCTGATTTTCACCTGTTCACTTTTCTTTTTTGTCTTTCTATGTTTTGAGATACTCTGTTTTTCCATCTTTCTTGTTCTTATACACCACCTCATTTCAGTTCATACTCTAGTGCACTTTAACAAGTGGTATTGAGTGTTTCATCAAATCTGCCCACCTTTGCCTTGCTGCATATCAAAGTAAGGAAGTGGAAAACAGAGAGACAGGCACTGTCTAAAGATGAAGATACAGTTAAAGATACAGATGGGCACTGTATGACAAGAAAGAATGTATACAATGATAGGTACTCATCACCTAAATATACATGACCCTGGGATGGCATGTGTTAATACTATGCAGTCCTGTGGGTCACAAAAGGATATGCAAACTGCAGTTTTTACAGTTCCTGGAGAGGTATAAAGTGGAATTTTGACAAAGGATCCAGAAGCAGAATCACCATTCCTATTTTACTGCAATTGCTCTGGGTTCTTCCGCATGCTATGTATTTTCTTCTACCTTGTTCTTGCCTTTTCAAACTTGCTGTTCTGATAAGTGGGCTTGCAATATTATTCTCCTGTCAATGGGAAACAAAGATTTTTTTTTTTTGCCTTTTACATGGTAGAAATATTAAACTGTGTTGTACAGTTGTATTCAAAAGTGTTGTGATCCTTGTAACTAGGAACTAAACCGCAGGGATGACTAAACTAAAATACTAATGGCTTGTGTGGGCAGTCAAAGGAAGCGGGGAGATTCAAGAGTTGAAGAGTAAGTCAGACTGATCAATAGCATACGGAAGGCCTACATATATGAAGGAAAATGGAGAACATCATCAAGCAAATCCTGATTTTCTGTAAATATCATACAGGACTGGAGCTGGAGAGAGCCGCATACAGGCAAACAGTTCGGCTAAATGTCAACAATAGGAGACTGGGCATATGTTGTTCTTTACAACCATGTATAAGCTGGTATGGAGACCTTGTTTAAGAGGATATAATGAGGAGTAATGTGATTAGGAGGAGAAAGAGGGGGAACAATTTGAACTGAGTGACAGAAAATGTCTGTAAACATTTAAAGATGTGAAAATGTTAAACTCAAACAAATCCCTAATGAGAGTTGTGGAAACCCCTGCAAAACCAGGCTTCAGTAAAGCTGCAAAACCAGATGTGGCATCATGATCTTGGTTAAATCACATCTTTTCATTTCTGCTTCTACGCTATGGAAAGGAAGGGAATATATATGCACTCCAAGTAATTTCCTACTGTTAGCAGATGCCAGGGGTTTGACAACATCCGTTTCTTCCCTTTGAAACATTACCTGACAGGCATTGAGTAGCAGAACATGTATGGACACCCGGTCCCCTTAAGAGGCTGGCTGCAAGTGGGTGATCAGTTTTTGTTTCCAGTAAAAGATATGGCTGGGTAATTTGTATGGTAATCCCAGGCAGCTCCTTTGGCTTCTGCTGGAGACAGGTGGGTGTTCTATTAACATCCTAAAGAATTCTCTTTCTTCGTGCTTCTCATCCTAGCCTTCTTCATCTATATCTGAGGTAATTTAATTCAGTAGCTGCTTCCTTCTCCTGCCTGGAATCACCAAATCTACCCTCTTCTTTTGCTTCTGTTTGACTTTTCTGACCATTCCTACTCCTCCAGGTGTCTCTTGGTGTCTCTGGGTGTGTTGGGTGTATTGGGTGCCTCTCTCTAAGGTGCCTCCCTTGTGCACTGAAGCAGTTTCAGGGGAGGCCAACTTTTTTAAACAGCAATGTGTACTGAATGGCTTCTTTTTGTGTTTGTTTTTTTTTCCCTTGCTCTTCCTCAAGATCGTTAGGAGTGAGCTTGAGATGAGCTGCCCTCGATTCATAGTGACAGCTCATACTAACAAGGCCCTGCTTCCTCCATCACGTGACCTGTCTCATCCATGCCCCCTCCCTTCGATCCCCTCAGCAGCTTTTCACTTCAGCATGGCTTATTGTTGTTGTGTTATTATAACAATTATTATTATTACTATTATTATTATACAAGCAGAGATGGACATTTCAGGATCTTATGTTCTGAAAGAGACAAGGAAGGGACAGGAAGGCATGAAGGGTATAAAAAAAGCAAACTGGAGAAAGATAAGCTTTCAGAATAAATGGCCATAGCAAACATTTTCTCTCCATTGAATTAAAGGTGACCAAAGAAAGACCCTCCAGCCCTGGCAGTTTCTGAATATCCTGCTTACTCATGCATCAGTCAGAGTTCTCTCACTTCTTCCAGTTGCTGATCCAAAAAATCCTCCTCTCCACCCTCCGCCCTTTGTTAGACGTATCTTAGGCAATATTCTGTGCTGGAACAGTTCTACTTTTCTTTTTCATTTTCCCCTGCTACCTATTCGGTCTTCATCTTTGTCTCCAAAACACTGTTCATTTAAGAGTTTGCTTACCCCTAACAGTCTTCTAGCCCTGCTTCAAAGTGTGATAGGATCCTTTGGTTACACAATCACATTTTTCTGTGGTAGCCTGATTATGATGTTCCTGCTCTTCAGTGACTATGTGTTTGAAGACAGAAGAAGGGCTGGCACTGAAAAACTTCCTTTAATATAGTAAGACTTAACCTTCTATAGCAAAAAGCATCTGAAACCTGTTTGGATAGTAATAATAAAACCTCTTTGGATAGTAATAGGATGACATGCAAATATGATATGCAAATTACCAGAAGGGAAAACTGTCCAGAGATGAGACAAGAGAGAAGGGAATTACTCCTCAGCTCAGGTTTGAAGTGCTGAGGGTGAATACCTAAAGAAGTGTCAGGATATATAGAAAGATGTTGGGAGACTGTTCCAGATAGCATGAACTGCATGAGGAAAGGCTAGTAGGTAATTGTAGTGGAGTTACGCTTCTTCACAGAGGGGAACCTGACGCAAAGAAAGCAAAGAGCTTAAAATCCAACCACATTATTAAAAAAAAATTAATCTGACTAACATTTTAATGATTATTTTTATATCTTCAAGTGTACTTATCAGGGTAAACAAATATCTCTTCTCATGTCTCAGGACAGAAGTCAGGTTTTCATTTAAAGGATTGTGAAAAAACTTTCTCGGTGCACAGCTGTAACTACCTGTCCATTTTTTTTTTTCCTGCATCTTCCACTGAAGCATGTAGTAATGTCTGTTGCCAGAGACATGCTACTGAACTTATTCATTCAGGCAGTTATTACATTCCTAGAAAGAAGAGAAAGAGATAAAGACAGCAGACACTCAAATGTTGGAGCAAATCTATGCAGACTTTTCAAAGCAATTAGATTTTTTTTTAACTGAATCCAGCCATTATAAGAGCTAATGGAGATATGTGAGGATAAAGGTTATGTGACCAGGTTGACTTGTACCTGTGAAAAGATACGTAGCAGCCTTCTACATCAGTTGGATTCAGGGCAGCGGGACCTGGCAATACCAAAAATCTGTAGAACTGCAGAAATGAAAGCTAGACAGCCTGAAGGCTTGTGTAAGAGGCTGAATGGGGACAAGGACAGTTACGGGTAGTGCCAGGAAATTTAAGAGGACCTGACAGAAGATTTTCAGGTGAAATGGTGTGAGAAGAGGGAAAGAATTAAATGCCAGATATGACTGTGAGATTATGAAGGGAAATTGATGAGTTGCTTGAAGATGTTTGCTTTTCCAAAGAGAGACAAGAGTCCAGTAGACTTAGCTGGCAAGAGCAGGGACACAGGCAAGGCATTTTCTTGATCAAAACAGGAAAGGAATAAAAAGAGAGCTGTCAAAAGCTACATACTACCGTGTTTTGCCAGGCTAAAACCAGCAGGTAAAGCAAGTGGAATGTGAGCTCTGTGTTCATTGTCCTCTGAATGAACTACGTTAATTTTCAAAGTAATAAGCTGTTTGTTTATTTGCAATCTAATTGTCCCTAAGAATTTAACTGTATTGTTTTCTTCTTACATAGGAACAACAAAAGTACTCTTAAGGTTTAATTTTGTCCTTAGTCACATTTGTCAACTTTGCTGTCTTCAGCAGATTTGCCCAGTTATGACTGGGACTTAATGACAATTTCTATGGTCACCCCACAAAAAGAAACTATTTCAGTTTCTCTCTTTACTATGCCCTCTCTCTGCAGCAGGAGCAGAGAATGAATGTGTTTGTTTTCACATTCCAGGTTTCAGCAACTGTTTAAATGAAGACAGAAACTTTTTGAGCAAGTAGAAATAGGAGGTGCATAGTAAAACATGGCACCTTGTGGCATAAAGGATTTTTTCCTGTTTATTAGGCATGAGTGGAACCCACACAAAAAGTAGCAATAATAGAGGTAAGGGAACTAATTTGCCTTTCTAAAGCCTTCTTCTTCCACAGGAAATAAAGTACAATGTATAAGAGAAGACAACCCAAGAGACTTTTAAAGGATTTTCAGGTATTTAGAGAAAGGGTCAGAACTAAATTGAAGTCTGTGGAAAAGACACAGGACATTTTAAAATAAAGATATTAAACACATAAAGAAGGGAATTTCTATGCTGTATTGAGACTCATATTCCTTGGAGATGATATGTGGGAAGATGTGTGGAACAAAGCTAGGGTCTTCATGCCATTTGCTTAGAATATGAGGGTAATAGGATACCTGAAGAGGTAATGAAGGAAAAACAAGAATGTGAGGGTGGTAGTTTTGGGGCTAGTATTAGAGAATATGGAGGCATATTAGAGAACATTAGAGGCATAGCTGAGGTTGATCAAACCATGTGAAATATAATGAGGGAGACACTGGATGCTTTCAGAAGCTCTTGGGGTCAGACAGAAGGGGAAGAAACCCTATAAATAACTAGAAAGAACACACAGGGCCTGGCAGGTTTTAGTTTGAATCCCAATTAAGTGATGACCTGTGAGCCAGTTATCTGAACTCCTGTTGTAGTCCATGGATGTCTAGTCAGTACTGCTGAGTCATTCAGCTGTCTGGTCAGAATCAGAAAATGGCTAAGCTTGGAAGAGATCTCTGGAGGACATCTTCTCCAAC
>WAAD01008710.1:0-12612 GCA_013389945.1 Fregata magnificens
ATCACCCTCCTCTTCTTCTTAACAGAGGCAGTCCTTATACTTTAGTTGTTGCATTTTCATGTTCAGTGGATAAAAACTAGTGTCCTTTGAGTGACCTGTTGTTCTCTCTACCCTTCCTCCAGGTGATAAAAACAGCTACCACTCCACTGGACTTGCAGAATTACTGTGTGAGCTGCCTGCTCTTAGCAAGCTGCTCGTTTTTCACTGACTTTCCCACCCTCCTTCATTTTACAGATTCCACTCTCACACTGTCAGAGTAAGATAGGGCTGACTTCTTGCCTCAGGGAGAAAAAGTGGCTATCCCCTTCCAGGAGTGCACAGACATTTGGCTGCACTGGTGGATAACATCAATCCATAGCTTGAAGATTCCCCTTCACTTACCTGAACTACTGTTCTCTACACCTCCTGAGCCCTCACAATGATGAAATGGCTTTCAGTGTAATAACGGTTTGAAAAGAGGCAAAGTGGAACCACTAATGTGCCCCTTCCAAACCACTTTCTCTAATGAATGCCTGAAGTCCTGTCCTCCAACTGATCGTAATACAGAACACCTCTGAATGATCTGTCCAGGACACCCCTCACTGCCTACAACCACTGCGAGAGAGACTGATGCATGTAGACTCCATCCCTGTGTGGAGGTGAAATGTAAAATGACAGGCTGAAGGGTCCCCCAATGCTGGGTGGAAGATGGGAGAATGGTATCTCTAGGTTGGCTGGCAACCCCTGCCCCCCTCAACAGCAAACCAAATAATCCTCCAATCTGTTATGATGTTCAGTTGTATGTAAAATGGACAAAGGACAAAACCAGCTTTGTTGTTTTCCTTGTTCACACAGCACATATCTCACAGCTTTACAGCTCTCTAAGGACACCTGAGCTAATGATCACTCAATATCTTTGTGTCATCCAAGGAGGCAGAGGAAAAAATCAAAAGGATAAATGTATGACAAACTCTCCACTTTTTGAAATTTGGGAATGGATAAGACCTTTCTCAAGGCTGAGAAAGAGAAGGACAACTGTATGAGGTTTAACAAGGCCAAGTGCCAGGTCCTGCACTTTGGTCACAACAACCCCATGCAATGCTACAGGCTTGGGGAAGAGTGGCTGGAAAGCTGCCTGGCGGAAAAGGACCTGGGGGTGCTGGTCGACAGCTGGCTGAACATGAGCCAGCAGTGTGCCCAGGTGGCCAAGAAGGCCAACAGCATCCTGGCTTGTATTAGGAATAGTGTGACCAGCAGGAGTAGGGAAGTGATCGTGCCCCTGTACTCGGCACTGGTGAGGTCGCACCTCGAATACTGTGTTCAGTTTTGGGCCCCTCACTACAAGAAAGACATTGAGGTGCTGGAGCGTGTCCAGAGAAGGGCAACAAAGCTGGTGAAGGGTCTAGAAAACAAGTCTTATGAGGAGCGGCTGAGAGAACTGGGGCTGTTTAGTTTGGAGAAGAGGAGGCTGAGGGGAGACCTTATCACTCTCTACAACTCCCTGAAAGGAGGTTGTAGTGAAGCGGGTGTTGGACTCTTCTCCCACGAAACTAGTGATAGAATGAGAGGGAATGGCCTCAAGTTGCATCAGGGGAGGTTTAGATTGGACATCAGGAAAAATTTCTTTACCGAAAGAGTGGTTAGGCATTGGAACAGGTTCCCCAGAGAGGTGGTGGAGTCGTCAACCCTGGTGGTGTTTAAAAAAGGTATAGACGTGTCACTCCAGGGCCTAGTTTAGGAATCATGGTGGTGTTAGTTGATGGTTGGACTTGATGATCTTAGAGGTCTTTTCCAACCTTAATGGTTCTATGATTCTATGATTCTATGACATTAGAGTTTAGGTCTACCCTGAGAACTGGTAGAGGAGGTCTTTGTCATAGACACCAAGCTGGCTAAGAAATGGCCAAGAAGCATCTTGGAGTCGTGCACGTGGCCACATGAAAAGACAAGTGGGAGAAATTTTCAATATAATGAAAAATACTTAATCAGAGTACCTTTTCCCCAGTCTCTTTCCCTTTTCATGCCACAGCTTTGAGCAGCTACAGGCTTACAATGATATTCTAGCTGTGGGAGCACCACTTCTTTCCCATGTGGCATTAGATACAGTAGCTTCTGCATTTCCACCTTTGAATTTTACTTGCCAGTGAAATTCAATGATTTCTGTCAAGGCATTCTAATCCTCATGGTTCCTCAACAGTGGCTAGCCAAAACCAAACAAAAACCAGGCAGATGAATAAATATAAATTAACAGCACAGCTACGGGGTGATGTTAAAGAATAATTAAAAAGAATTCTAGGTTGACCCCAGGCCTCATAACAGCACCTCCTTCCAGAGCCTTTCCAATGTATCCCATACTGCATCACAGAAAAATCTCACAATGCCAACAACACAAATAGGAGGGCAAAAAGCCACTGTGAGCCCACCCACCTGGCAGGCAATTCATGAAACAAAAGTCCCCATAGCCTTTGAGCAAAAGCAGTGAGAAGTAATACCCTTCTTTGTTGCCCCAATAGATAAGCCCTTTAGAGTAAAACCTAGGACTATGTTCTGGAAACTCTGTTAGGTTTATTTTGTTGGCATGTTTCTCACAAGAGTTATCTTTAGCAAGCCGAGCCTGTCTGTAAGCACAACATATAAATGGCCATAACCCCACCTGCCAAAATAGCAATTTTTGAGAGTTTTTGTCAACAAAGGTTTCAGAGCATGTGATTTTTTATTACTCTAAAAATAAATGTAAAGCAAATAATAGCTTTGGCTGGCTAATTACAAACACAGCTCTTCTCTCTGTCTATTTTTCAATAGTAGGCTGATCAATAGGGTTTTGTTCACTCAGAGTATACGGGATATCTGAAGAAAGAGAGAGCATCATCTGTACAGTAAGAAAGATCTAACGGACAGTTCAAAGGAAAGTACTGTGCCTGACCATCTGTGTGATCATCAGGCTCTCATTTCACCTCTCTAACCCTTTGTTTCCCCTCCCACATTTTATTTCATCTCTCAGTCTAGAGAGCAATTTGTGATGCACTGACACCACTGTGATTAAATTACGCCTAGTAAAACAAACTTCCTGTCTTGTAGAAGTCCCAATACATTATTTTAATAAAAACAAGGAATAACAATGGCATTTGTTATTAACAATGAAAATTCTGCTGCCACTTTCCTTATTTCCCATGATAAAGGCTATATGTTTGTACGTACTGCAGGGATTTTACACCTAAAACATGAAAAATAATATCTAGGCTCCTACGTGACATACGTGTTTTTGAAAAATTATCCTAATTCCATTAATTCAGCTTCATTGCCAAATTTTGAAACACACTACCAGAATTGCATTCATTCTTCATTCTCTGCACTCCAGAAAAAAAAAGAGTTTGTGCACTTAAATACTCAAGCATAATTTGTTAGGAGAGTTTTACAGGTCCTTTTGAAAGTGTGTCCTTTAATGCTGCTGTGCTTTGGAGAAAAATGTCAAGTTTTTATTATTCATTTTTTTAGTTAGCATAAATTGCAATACACTAACAAGGAAGGATAGACTTTGAGCAAAAAAAGTTGAATTTCCAAGTAAAACAAGTGAAGTTTTTCCTAAATGAAGGAGCTGTCAAGCTTTAAAAAAACCCCAACAATTCATCTACTGGGTAAATTAAACAGTGTGTCTCATGCTAATACTGCAGTAAGCTGTAAATCACATATGCCAGAGGTCCAGATGGTTGTTTGACTTTCACCTGGCTCTACCAAAATTACCTTTCCAACACTTCCATTTTACAGAGTGGAGTTAACAGTTGCCTATTAGGTTGCACATGCTAAAGGCTTGTACCGGGTCTGGCCGAGGGGGAGCCGGTTTCCCCCTGGCAGCCTGCTGTGCTCTGTGCCGGTGGCTGGAGGCGGCACCAGTGCCTGGCTGTGGCCGGGCGGTGCCTGCCCAGCCCCGGGGCTGCCTCTCCAACATTCCCCCCCCACCCCCGCTGTGGGCTGGGGCTGGGCGGGATCTGGGGAGGGGGCGGCCGGGACAGCCGGCCCGGGCTGAGCGGGGCTGTTCCGTACCGTGTGACGCCTGCTCAGGGATCAAAGCTGGGAGGCAGGAGGCAGCGGGGGGCATTCCTGGTTTGGGACGTGTGTCTGTGTCCTGGGGAGCAGCCGCGGCACGTGCTGGGCCCTGCTTCCCGGGAGGGGGCTGGGCGTCGCTGTGGGGAGAGGTGGGGAGGGGGGTCCGGGTTGTCCTTCCCCTTTTGTTTCCGCCCGTGGCCTTTGTTTTATTAAACTGCCTTTGTCCTGACCCAGGAGGTTTCTTTCCACCTCATTTTCTCCCCCTGCCCTGCTGAGGAGGGGAGTGACAGAGCGGCTGGGTGGCACCCGGTGTCCAGCCGGGGTCAGACCACCACAATGATAAATAAAATCACCAAAGATATAGAGATATTGATATACAGATATAGAGCTAGAGACAAATATTGGACTATTGTTCCTTACAGACACAACATGTTCATGAATGGCAAAAATAACTGACAAGCACTGAAGATCAAAATTACTGGTTTGGGCAAAATAGATGGTACTTTTAGGCCTCTATTTTTTCTTCTCTGGTGACCAGAAACTTGAAAGTAGCTGCAGGAAGAATCCCATAAAGGGCAATTGGTGAGACATGTGCCTAACACAGTAAGAAACCCTCAAGCCTGAGGCAATCTATGGAAGTCTAATGCCCTGAAGCAAAAAGCTACATCTCTTATACATTTTTATTAAAGCAGATACTTGCACTAAAAGACACACAGTATAAAGATAAAGTAAAAATAAAAAATGTTCTAAAAATTTTCTCCCTGTCACTTTATTTTCCTGCAGGGGTGTTTACTGAGAGGTCCTCTTGCTCTTCTCTGTAAACTTGTTGGCCACAGGATGCCTTCAACACATTAAAGAGACATCGAAATTAGATGGCGGGATTGAAACTCTCACTTTTATCAGTTTGTGCAATGTGGATTTTGAGAGTGGTAACTTCTGTCTAGAAATATTCCTGGATGCTTAAAGTCTGTGCTACAATGAAAGGCAACAAAAAAAAACCCTGGAAGCCCTTAGCCGTCCCATGAATGCTTCTGTGGAAGACTCTACAGTACAAACACAAAGAGACTGAACAGTACCCCATGTGCACATGTCCACATGACCACCTAATAAATCCTCATTTAGTCCAAAGTGTCTGACATCATATTTACCACACATTTGTGGCTGGCCCTGAGGGCCTAAAAACACGGTACAGGCACAAACCTTGGCCTGTCATTATTTACACCATGGAGGCAATAAAATGGATACCATAGAAACCCTCTAAATATGCTGAGGAGAGGAGAAAAAATTTTTTTGTCATACGGTGCAACACGTCAAACCAAGGTGAATTGACTGTAACCTCATTTTTTCATGCTTGGTTCCAGTGCAGCATGAGTTTTCTCCAGAGCAGCGAACTGTTTTTGTGAGTAGTTGCTCAAAGCCGTTACATGCAGGCTATTGTTTCAGTCTTTCTTCCCATGGGCTCCTCTGTTCATACGGTGATTATTTTACCCTTGCCGTAGCTTAAACATTTTTTGAGGCTAATTCTTCAAGTCTAAGAAGGATATCAGCCAGGAAATCAGGATTTCTCCACATGTTAGTGCATGCATATGTATATTTGATCACAATATAAAGATAGAAGGCAAGTAAGTTGCTTTTTTTCTTCACTCTAATACTTCTCAATTTTTTTGCAGAGTGGGGAGAGAAGGAACATGGGCTTTTTTTCCTCATTGTTGCCAAGTAACTTTCTTAAGAGGACTGTTTTATGGTTGCAGAGGTTTGGGGTAATGAGAAAATTATGGTACATAGGGCACTCATCACAATTCTTTCACCCTGTCTTCAGCATTTGTCTTCCTGTCAAGCTCTTTGACTTTAAGGAGGTACCACAATCTTATGGACTGCTTCATAAAAATGAAATAATAAGAATAAGAATAATAGCAACAACAATAATAATATGTTCTTCTTCAGCTGGTCTGAAATTTCCTACCAAAGAAAGTGTCATCAAAAAACATGAGAGCCAGAAATACTAAGTTCAGAGTGGCTCAGATTTGAGGAACTTTTAGTGGATTCAAGGCAAGATTTCAGAGAAACTATTGTTGAAGTCATGGCAAAGATGACCTGGTTACAAAATACCAAAACCTAAAAACTGGGACCTATGTGTAGACCTGACAAGTAACAGTTAGGTTTACCTTTCAGTTGCTTTTTAGTTTTGAGAATGCTATTGGACACAGGGTCAGGATACTTGAGTGAAACCTAAATTACAAAAGAAAGAAAATTAAAAAATTATTTCTCTACAGAACTAGAAGTTTCATCCTGCCTATGTCTAGCCTGCCATTAAAATGCTTTGCTGCTACATGAAAACACTCAAGTTCTTACTGAAAACAACCAATTTTTGAAGACAAAGCATGAGTGCAAAATGAATCTGCTACAGTAAATTCCTCCAGACTTCTCCGGATTTGCCCTTTGCGTCACTCAGCTCAACTCATTCTAACATTATTAGTCCTATGAAATCTGTGCAAATAATCAAACATCATATTTCTTTAATGATCAATGCCAGGAAGAATCCATCAGGAGTCACGTGAATGCAGGGAATCCCACTGTCTTCCTCTTTCTTTTAAGTTTCTAAGAAAAGCTTGAAAACATACTCTGAACATATCTCATTAACTCAGATGAGAAAGAAACTAGAAGCAAGAAAGGACAAAATGCTCTAATATACCTGAAAAAAAAAAATCTCAATTTGTATTGCAATTTCTTTTGAACCTTGAGTGCACTCTCATAATTGGGGTGGGGAGGAGGGAAGGTAACTATTGATTTTTAAATGGCCAGGAATACTGCAGCTGGAAAAAAGAGGAGAAGCAGGAGGTTAAAATCACTTAATAAATTCGTTGTGAGCTTGGCACAAGGCAAATGGGCACGAACTAACCAGCAATACATTCAGGTTGAGAACTAGAAGATATTTTCTGCTAACAAACAGAGTGAAGCTCTGGAACATTTTTATCATAGGAGCTAAAAAATGACATGCTTTTGAGGTAGGGTACAATTAGCTTGTAAATGAAATTCCACAGTATGGCTGCCTGGGATAACAGTGAGCTGGCTCAGACACAGACCTTTTCAATCTTCTGCCTGTGACCTCATGCTGACTCCTACCATTCCAGGATTACATTGCCTTTTTTGGCTATGTGGGCCTTATCATGAAAGGTTTTAGTTTTTTATTAAAATTGGAGAGCAGAATTTGTACATAGAGAATGGGAATTGTTCTATGTTTCTGTATCCATCCACAGATGCTTGTGTGTGGACAGACTGGAGTACCATACTGCATCTTCTACAGCATTTGTCTTACTGAATGTCTTCCTTTTTAAACTGTGTGTATATTTATGGCATATTTCCTCTAGAATTGTTTAGCTCATCCACTGGCAAAAAAAAAAAGAACTAATCTTTTAAGTGGTACAGCAAATGGCATCCTGTTAGCTGCAATGCATAAATGAACCGGGGGGGGGCGGGCGGAAAGCTTCCTTATCTCTTCCACTTCAGGGCAATGCAAGCAGTGTGAGGTACTTTTCTGGCAGAGGACAATGTAGGGACATTGTCCTGGGAGGCACAGACTTCTTGACAAAGTTAATATTTAGTATACTTCGACATTTTTATCAGTTGTCTGTAAAGGACAGGAAGTTTTCTTCCTGCTCTACTAGCAGAGAAGTTGGGTTTCATATTTCCAATACTAAACTGTGAGCATTAGGTCCACCAGCTTTGGGCAAGCACATGGATGGAGTTTGACTGTGTGCAAAAGATGCCGTAGATGTGGACAACATTTAGCTAGCTCTGGATGCTCCTAAAATACTCTGGTTGAGAATTATATGCAGAAAGAGGCAGACATCAGGAGCACTGATCCCATCTAAATTTAAGCATCTAAGTTAGGAACTTATGTGCTAAAGAATCCCTCTGTATTCAGTGGGGATAAATGATGTGATGAGCATGGAAGTTGCTCTGCATACATCATGCTCATTTAGGATAGGTTATATGCACCCTTATGCAGTTGTGCAAAAGACATCTACTTCGCACTGCCATTGCAGTCCTTGCACTAGGACTATGAGCATGGTTAAAAGCTAGTAATATGAACGCTAATCACTGAAAAGAAGTTGGAGGGGGGGCATTTCATTGTCTGTAGTCCTTTTTCTCTCCCATTTGCCCCATACACAGTGAAGCCTTCTCTTCTGGAGAGAAGTACAGTCAGATCTTACAGTGCATCCTGATTAATGCAACCACATTTCCAAATAAGTGAAATATAGACAAAAGGCTCTAAAAGAAGTAGGGGGTGCAATCGGTGCATTGTTGTCCAGTGCTCTCTCCTGAAAAGGAACGGATGAATCATGTCCAAACCAAAATCACTATGTCCAGGCAAACACCGCCACATCACAACCCTGTTCACCTATGGAGCATCACTCTTACCCACAGCCCCACATCACATCTCTCTTGTCCCAAGATGCCCAGGTCCCAGGCTTCCTGCCCCAGAGCTTTCCACGCTTTCCAAATCCAAACCAAAGCCCCAATACCCCCGTCTTCATTTGTCCCAAGATCTCCACCACTAACCCCAATACTTCCCCTGTCCAATCCTCAGTAACATAACCCCTACACCCCAGTCAGTAACATAATACCCCTCCACCCCCCTGCTCCCACCACCGTGACCTAAATCCCTTCCTATACGGAACCCCCACCTGCTCTGCCCCAAGCTCTGCTCCCTCCCAGCCCCTGCCTCGCTCACATCTGCGGCTCTGTGGACCCAGGCCAAGCACAGCAGCTGCCAGCACTTCAGATCTAGCACTGCATGCAGATCTCTTCCTCCTCCCTTCTCCCATGCCTGCCCGCTGCCCTGCCATTGCCTGCTGCAGCCTGCCAAGCCTGCCCCTTGCAAAGCTTCTGCTGGAAATGCCCAAACCCCAGACATGGGCTGCACTTGTTCAAAAATCTGCTTAGATGGTGCTCCAAGGACAGAAAAGGAAGACATATCAGGGAAACCCAGGCAGCTGATAGCTCTGCTCCTGCAGGGAGGCAGCTCTGTTTAGTAGCTACTAAGGACTCTTGTTTTAATAATAGAACACAGCCCTGAGATTTAATTAGCACTTATAGCAACATATGTCACATAGCAATAGCTTTCAGTAGGCACTCTTGAGCATTGTCAGGACTGCAGACTTGGTGCCAGGGTGATTCTCTACCCCTGTTTGCAGTGATATAAGTCCCACGTAACTTTGTAACTTTCATTGTTGATCTTGTTTTTCACTCATTTCCTTGCGAAAAAGAAAGAAATATCTGGGCCAAATGTTTATCTATTCAGAACACACTGTCTGTCAGTTTATCTCTTCCTGCTTTAGGTGACAACTTTCAGCTTTCCACCCCAGTCTTGGCTGTTGAATGATGAGTAAGCGGTAGTACTGATGGTAATCAATTGCAGCTCCTGAATTAAGATTTTATGGCTGTCTGTGTCAAACTGCATTCTGCCATCAGCAGAATATGGCATCACATCTTTTTTTCATTTCTTCAGAGGTAGGAGTCATATTCATTATTAGAAAATGTAATTAAATTGAAATATATCATCTGTGAGACCCCAGATTGGTTTTAATCACCAATAGCGTGCTGTTGTTTATGTGAAGCTTATCTGGGCTGTACCATTGATAAGAAAACACTGGGCAAACAACAAATCAGGCATGATATTAGGTAGCTTTGTTATGAATGAGACACAGGAAAAGTAGTCAGGTGATATTTATTTCTCAGGGTGCATTTCTAACCTGTATCTTCACTGCTGGGCCTACGGGGTACAAAAACACCCATTCCCCCAGTTATGAAGCCAACTTCAGTAGCCACTGCATGCACCTGTGAATGCCCTGCCAGACACTGAGAACTCAGTGTGTGAAGGACAAGAAAAAAAGTGTGAAAAGACTTTTGTGTAGCTCATTTAAGTCTGATTTTTATGTCCATGGGTGACTGTCAGAGAAAGAAAAACAGTCCTCCCTTTGGAGGAATGTGACTGGCTGTGCAACAGAGTCCTGTCTTTAAAGGCGATATGTTGATCTTCATGCCTTTTTTTTTATTTTACACAAAAAACTGCAAAACTTGTTCAACTTTCATTACTCTCTGCATCCAAAATTCTGATTCAAGTCCTACAACTAATTCCATTTTTCTTACTTGGCTTGTACAAAGCCCTGGAAGTAGGCTGGGAATTTCTATTACAAACACATCTTCAGAAAAAACCATCTTTTGAAACGTTTTAGAAAGCCACCCTTTTTGTTTCATATCAAACTGTCGTTCTGATCAGAACAAAGTTTCCTTTTTTCTATTTTCATCTAATTCCCAGACTTGTAAATAGGATCATTTTGTGCGCTTCACTTGCAAGATATTGTTCTTTTCGGAGCACACGCATAAAGGGGAACTTTTTCCTCCCATTTTAATTTAATTAAAAGCCAAGATGTGTCAGAAGCTTTGAGCTGATCCAGTGAGAAGATGACTGATCAAGGGTATGTTAGCACAGCTGCGGGTAGTGAGGTTACAGCCCTTCCCTCAGTGGCGAACAGAAGTGCAGGCAACAGGTTAAAAAGCAGTCTCTTGATTTTCACAAAACAGGTTTATTAAAACTAGTCAGGAAGGAGAAGACAAATAGGAGTTTGAAGACAACGAGATCTTAGGCTGTTCAAATCTCCAGAGGTGAGTGGACTTGAATGGCCTGCAATCATGCAGACAAAGGAGAAGGTTGTGATGCTCACCTAACGGCATTAAGGGAAAAACAGGCTACCTCGGTTCCTTAATCATTCTCATGCACCTTTCAAGATATTCCCCTCTCAGAAGTAATTTATCTCAGAGATTTCTAGAATAATGCCAAACTACGCTGACCCATTCTTATCCATTTACATGTCCTCTGCAAACTGTGCACTATCTTACAGCTTCTTAAGAAGTTGCCATGATTCTTCTCAGCTGCACTGGCTGCCTCCATGTACGCTCTTCAGCCACGATAAATGTAACAAGGCGCTCTTTCACTGGAAGTTGAATTACCTTGCATTTGCCAAGACCAAGAGGAGCATCATAAGCATTAGCACAGTTTTAAATGATTCACAGTTTTTTGTGACTTTTTTAAGTTACAGTCATTTCATCATGTCTACACCTCATACTACTGGTTTTACTTAAGGGTATTCGAAGATCTAGACAACAATTCACTGGTTTTTCAATGTGAACAACTATCTGAGTGACACACAGACACCATGAAGACAGAAGATTCAAAAAGGACAGTAAATGATACTGTGAGGTTGAAAAATTCCATTAATCTACATTTTTTCTCTGTAGACAATATCTATCCTGAATTTCAGTGGAGAGCTTTAAGAACCATGCATTCACAAATGTGAAAGTACATTTGCTAGCAAATGGCTGGTGCTAACACTGGTTAATGTGATTGCCTAAATGATCTTAAGACTTTACTGGAGAGTTAGGATCTTAACAGGAGAGGTTAGAGAAAGTCTAACTAGTTTAATAAATAGGTTGAAGCTGGCAAAAAGCTGCAAGATCAGACTAAATATTGTAATGGTCCCTTCTGACCTTTAGACGCAGGAAATGTCAAACTCAGGGTTACAGAAAATGCAAAAATTTCAAAAAAATTCAAGCACAAAAATCTGTTTCCAAGACCTCTCAAGCTCTGTACTGGAACAGGATCAGGTGAGATGAGTATACTTCCCCCAACTCTTCAAAGCAGTGACTGGAAACCTATGTGCAAAGGTAATATGGAGAAAACTCCTGCTAAAATTTTAACATTTTAATCTTTAAATAAAGTAGAGTTATAGAAGGCTGGAGAACTGCTTGCAAACTTCATATATTTGTTTGGAAAAGCCATCTGCAATCAACATAACACCTACTGACATATTTTGTCCTGATAATGTAGCATAACAGCTTTTGTTAGCGGGCTGTCAAGCAGTGTGCCAATACTCAACTCGGCCATATCAGCTCCACTAATATAGCTTTTGACCATACCAGTAAAGGAATCAAAATCATAGGAAGCTGAGATAAATAGAACCAATAAACTGTATTTTTACTCTTAGAAGTAAAAGTTTAAAAATGATGTTACAAAATATTTGTGTTTATTTTTCCAACTTGTGGGGCGTATTTGCTCTGTTAACAGCAGAAATGCTTTTTTTATATATATATTGACACCTTGTTTTTTTAACAGGATAGTGTATCCAACTTGAGCGCCAAAAAATCTTGTGCGTTCTTATAATATTTAGGTCTCTTCTCCTTTCCTTACACCACTGTAGTTCCATCATCTTCCTTGGGACTGTACAACTCTCAGAGCAAAACTGTGTGTTTGTGGAGGTAGTCACACAACCTAACTTTGGGCATCCACCTTCTGATAGCTAAGTTGGGAAGCCAGGCTTTCGCTCTAGTGAACAGAGAGAGAGAAGCTCCTCCAGAGGGCAGTTCAGACCATGTTCAGACTCATCTGCCAGGGCATGTTATGAATCTCTAGTTCTGTTGCAGCATATTTTTCCTGTCAATCAGACCTGACCTGCTTCCCTTAATTTTCTTTTAATAGAAACCAAGGCACCAAAGATGAGAGGACAGTGAGGTGGATTGAGAACTGGC
>WAAD01008711.1:336-34599 GCA_013389945.1 Fregata magnificens
CAATCAGTGGTGGCTTTAGGATGTCTGTCCCTCCTTTCTGGCAGTTATTTGGAGGGATGCCTTGTTTGTCCATAGGGCAGAGCAGCTGAATTTCCAAACTGTTGTTCTGAGGGCCTCCCTTTTTTCCTTTATGTCTTCTTCTTTACCCTCTGTTTTACCTTTCCTCCCTCTGCCTTCAGACAAAAAATTCCAGCCTCACTTACACTCACTTACATACACCCTGACTGCTTTCTCTCACAACATCTATTTTCCACAGGGATCTCACATTACATTTTCCTGTGCTACCATCCCTTTCCCATCCTTTCAGATCAGGGAGTCAGAATCAAAACTGGATAGAACACCTCAAGTTTGTCAGTTCAAGGAAAAAAGACAAATTTATGAATCCTTTCCTATTCTGAAATGAAAGACTGATGATTAAAGCTGTACAGAGATACCAAAAAGCAAATTTCATTAGATTTTAGATATGGGCAAGAATCAACTTTCTCTTCAGGACTTCTAGGTTATATTATGGAAGTCTGAAGGCAGCAAGTTCATAACTGAGGGCCTCTTGCTCTTTGTCCATTGAAAATACCCAATCTTCAAAGTTTTTTTTTTCCACAGGGATGTGTATTGTGGCATGAACTTCAATAAATGCTATGATTTGATCTGTCCTTTTTGTACTTGAAAGTACAAGCACAAGGTTTTGCATCTACAAAACTTTTTTCCTCTAGTCCTTTCTGGCTGTCATGCATGGAAAAGCCAACTGTAAGGGCACAGATTAAATACATGCTTTATCTAGACCACTGACAGCACAAACAGACTGGAAAGGAAGTGCCAGCAATCAGGCTCCGAAAAATAAGCTAGATCCGTTCCTTATGTTAAGTTCTCCAGATGGGTAGATACTGTCACCGTGGCCCAGGGGCCACACTGCTTGCACCCTCTGTAATGTTGTGAAACATTTTGCACAAAGCTGCTGCTGTGAAAGTTTGTATATTGATTAGGAAACCACCTTCCGGTGTCTATATGTACACAAATCCTTTTCCTTTTTCTTTTTTTTTTTTTTGTTTGTTTGTTTTTAAAAAATTCATAATAACTACTGAAGTTAGTTCTTTAGCTGGTGTAAATCAACAAAGATAAGACCACTACTGTCTCCTGAGGAGGCTGTGCTTCCCTCTTTTCTCACTGAATGCAGAAGAGGTGGGGAGAAAAAAAGGGAAGAGAGACCTGGGATCTAAATAGACTTCTCAGAGCTGTCTGGACCTAATCCCTGCCTGCCTCCTTCTGATGTGTGGGGGTCACTGGAGGGAATCCGTCCTGCCCACAGGACTGGGCAGCATGAGCTTTTAGGGGTTAAGGGGTGGATTGTAAATCAGACACTGTCCTCTGAATTACAGCTGTCTAGCTAGCCTGAAGTAAGCTGATGATGATGTAAGTATGATATACATTTAGATGTCCCTTGCAAGTTACTAAAGATATAGAGGTATAAAAATCAGCAGCCACTCCATGCAATACAGTATGCTCACTGAACATAGTTTAAATATACGTTTAATTTAGTGCATTTTCACATATTTTTGTACATTTTTGTAAATACATTTCTCTATCCATCCCTGTGAGTTAGTAAATGTTCCTCAAGATGTAATTCTGTGACTTGTGCTTTTCCATTGTTCAAGAGATAAGGTACTAAGGAGGAAGTCCTGACCTTGCTGAAGTCAGTGATAAAGGCTATTCTCTCCACCGGGGTCACTATTTCACCTGGGTGTTTATTTTGTTTTCTAAAGGTCGCCTTTGACAACAGTGTATTGACGCAGTATGTTTTGAGGCTATCAAAACAGCAACTTTGAGAAAGACCTGCTTAACTATTGGGTAATAACCTTCCCAACTAATGCCCTATGTGGAACAGTTTTTTACAGAAGTTTTAGCTGTAGTTATACCTCAGTGGAAGTTTCCTGTCAAGCAGAGTGTTCTTAACAAGAACAGAAAAAAAATTACAAAAGAACTGAAGCCTGCAATTTTAGAAAACTGCATTCTGCAATTTTTACAGCATGCTCATTTTCACAGGCTAGCAAATGATTTTCTCTTCTTCCCTTAAAAAAAAAAGGAAAAAAAAGAAAAGACTGTTGTAAGACTAAGGGTAATCCCCAGTGGGCTTGACATTTTTCCAGAAGAAATTAAGAGCAGAATTCATCAAACATTAATGTTAAGAAGTCAGAAATTCTGGAATGTTTGTCCAAAGTCCCAAGACCCTGAGCAAACACTGTCATCCTGCCGGGCTCCAGCCGAAAATCAGAGCCAAAATAAACAGAGGCAGAAACTCCATCTGACTGATCCTGTGGAAACAGCTGTAACCACTTAGGTGGAAAACCACCTCAAATTCTTCTCCCAGAAAGCACTGATGACATGGGAGATGGCGAGCAGGAAAGCCCTGTCAGGGTCTCTCTTCAGCTGTGGTCAGGAAAATATTTTCTTTCTCCACCACTGTAAATAGAAGGGTTCAACCCTGGTCACAATAAAATGCAACCACATTAATGTTAAATGCCTTCTTTTTCTTGTCCTTTTCTCTTGTGTATGTCTTAACGTTTGATCTTAAGATCACTTTCACAAAGGTCCTATATGGAAGAAATGCTCTTCTTCCATAGGAAACCCATGCTTGTATCCAAAAGTGTAATATGATGAGGCTCTAGTGTTTGTGTTGAGATTGTGATTTACAAAGTTGTCTGAAACATACTCACTTCTTGATTTGCTGAACTGAAGCCAGCATTCAGACTAAACACCTTCTGTTCAGCCTTTTTCTTATTATTCTCTTTAGAGGGCTTTTGTCAAGTGTTATTTGGCAGAAAAATAGGAAGCATGTTGGAAGAAATAGCAAACATAAACAAAGCTGAAGGAGAAAGAACTCCAACCTGGGTTGTCCAAGCTGCACATGTCTTCCCTAAGGAATCTGACAGGTAAAGGAAACAGAAAGAGAGGATGAAATGGGATCCACTGGGAGGCTAACAAGAAAGAAAACTGGATAGCTGCCCCCATGCTTCCTCTTTATGTAAAATAATGTTTGAGTGTACTGGATCTTTAAGGTGGAATAGCGAGCACTGCAGGAACACAGTCTGCTTTTGCATTTTATTCATTGCCAAAGGCAATAATTCTGGATTCCCTATTTTTATACGAAGGCAGCGTTCATTTTCCTGAAATTTCCACTCTGGTCCAGGAATTATATTTAGTTTTAGCCCATCAGCAAGCTTAGCACAAATACATAGATGGTAACACTTTAAGATGTTGCTAACATGGAAAAATCATTACCATTTATTGTCCTCTGTGTCTTCCTGCATTCATCAAGATTGCGACCTACCTGCTAAACTGCCATTGCTTTCAGCTGGTTTTCCTGTGCTTCAGTTATGAGCATCTTATTTTCATTCTTTCTGATATAAGTCAATGTACAACAGTGGTGTTGGTTTTCCTGCCAAGCCATGTTTTCAGGGAAGAGTTTTCATGCAAGAAGTAGGAAGCTGAAGGAACTTATTTGTTTTGACCAGTATGGATGGATCTGCTAGAGCAATTTCATTTATTTCATGGATTAAACTTTGCAAAACAAATGTTAAGAGCAAGTAATTTTTTTTTCCTGCTTGAACATTTCCACAGATGAATGAAAAAGGCAACAATTATTCCTGCCTGGATGGCACAGTTTAAGAAATGCTGGCACCATCAAAACATTGTGAGTATTTGCGAATGCACAGTTATACTGCATATCAAATGAGATTTATAACATTTTGCATGTGTAAGTCAATGTTTATTCACATATTCTGTATATATACATACTCTGAATTTTAACTGAGTGTTTTATAATACGTTAAAAATAAATGGACTCTTACAAGCTTCTGGAAAATTAAGCAAGAGTTATAGCAGGCCTCAAACTTGTAACACTTCCTTATTTTTGACAAATCAGACTACACAGCTTATTCCATCATTGTTACATAGCATATTTTGAAGCCCCCTCCTATCCCCCAAGTGTGCTCCCTGCCTCCCCATCATTCTTTATGTTCACAGATCCTGGTCCTTCTTGCAGTAGATCCCCATACAAAATAGCTAGGGACTGTTTGTGTGACAACTTGAAGTTGCAATGAGCATATTTTTGTGTGTATCATTCAAAAAGGAGGCAATGGTATGCGACACAGGTACCCTTCAGGGTATCTCCCAATGCAGCAGAGATCCTTCAGGGATGTATCTGCTTGAGATATTTGAAATCATCTTTGAGTGTTTGGTAGGAAATACTTAGATTTTGCTCCTTATAGAAGGTATAAACCAAAGAAATAGCCCATAGAATGAAGGCTGGTATAGATATTTGCCACTTTACAAGCAACCCACTGCAAAACTTGTACATCAGTACGGCATAACTAAATGGATTCAGGTTTCTGTGTTTTGCAAATGTCACTGTTAGCACATGCAGGAGGTATGAGCTGAGGAAAAGCACAGTGGCCAGCAGAGAAACAACTCCTTGTTTCCTAGATTTGAAATCATTCCAGTTGGGAAGGGGTAAATAAGAGCAGAGACAGCATGGCGGTGGAGACCGGAGGGTGGTGGTTTGGAGAATGAATCCACAGCAACCCTGTGACTGACTGACTAATGCTACCTTGACTGCTGGTGCCAAGATGATGTCAGCTGAAATGACAGAAAGAAGATTCCATTATTATTATATGTATCCTTTTTCCACAGCTGCAGCTGGATGAGAGCCCAGGAGCCCAGAGAGGCCAACAAAACCCCTTCCTCAGAATAACAACATAACAAGAACATCTGCTGAGCTATGAAGGTCAGATGAGTAAGGTCCATAGCGGGATGTACCGCAGATGACACCTCTCTTTGGACAGACAGGCCCCTGGACTCAAATCCGATAATGGCATGTGATCTTTCTTGTGGGCCTCAGAGGAGAAGAGCAGGTGTGATCTCTCAGTTTCATAACAACTAAGTTGTCTTCAGGCCTCCTCTGCAGGGCGGGTAGGGTGTGATGGGGAATGACTCTCTGCCTGGAACCCCCCCTTTGCTGCTTGTTATGATTCCCAACAGATACAGTAGCAGATTGCAGCAGCCAGAGGATGAGCATGGGATCGATACAGAAATGCGTAGGAATCTCTTGCGAGTCAGATTTGGGCAAAGTTGAGCAGCCAAGCTAGCTGCAGCAAATCCAGCAAACAAGTAAGCAGAAAAAATAATGGAGGTCTGCTTTAGTGCTGGTTTTTTGGCACTCCAAGCAAGGCTGCATTCTGAAATATTAAAGGGGAAAACCTAGCTGAAATGTAACTCTCTCTGTTCACATTGTCATGGGTTACAGCTCCCTCTGTGACCCCTCAGCTCTTCTTGTAGTCTGAAACCAGTTCTCCAAGGATCACAGTCCAGTCTAAGTCAATCTGTTCTCTAATAGTTTCTTTGGCATTCATCACAGCACATGAACATGAAGAGCATCTGTCTAGAGATTAGTATGACTGGAGGAGCAGCTGTGCAGTTCCACTGCCTATATGCTTAATGACCTCCTATGAGGGTTCATGGCTCAAAACAATAAAGATTTTGGGGCGTGGGCTTTAGAAAAGCCTTAAAAAGAGCTACTAGTGTTGGATAAATAGTGTCACTTAAATATCTGTTGCAATTTTCAGCAAAAAGTTATTTCAATACTTGTGTCTTTTGAAATTGGTTAAACTGACTAATCATAAAAATAGATTCCATTACACTGAATTGCACAAACCCTTTGTTGATACACATTGTGATCAGACGGGAACATGAGAATTTCCAACAGAAAAGTTATGAGCCATGGTTAATTCCCATTGCCCCTGTGCAGAAAAGGGTTAATTCCTTTCACCCTTTGCACTTGTCTAATATTCTGAGAAGTGCTTCTATTACGTACCCTTGTTGACCAGTCCATCAATGTCTACCAGGACCCATAACTATGTACTGACTAATCTGGTTGCTTCAGGTGACAAGGTGGTTGGTTATCCAATAAGAAGGTTTTGCCTCTCATGCTACATATCTAGCCCAGAGCAGTAATGGCTAAAGATGTTACCATTAATTAATACTGAGCCAGATGGTTGGTCTATATGATATAATTGGAGTTCTCAGGCCAGCTTGTAGTAGACTATTGCCCACATCATGAAAAACAAACAAATCCATAAACACACGGTGATCTCATCCTTGTTGGAAACCACAGTGGAGATGCCAAAGGCAAAATAGCTGGGAGTACTGAAATATTCTCTCATCACTGCATAGGAGGATGCAGACAGTCTGTGGAGTTAACATAAGGATGGTTATGCTTTTCTCTGAACAGAAGATGGATGGAGAAATATAAGCCTGTCAGCTCAATACTGTTCGTCAGCATGAAATTTTCTATTAGAAGAAAACAACAAATTAATCTTTAATTTTTGAAAAGGCAAGAGCCTTTTGCTTTTGCCAAGCCATCTGCTCCAGTCCCCTGCTACAAGGACTAAGATGGTAACACACAGCCCTGAGGGTGAGATCCTAATCATTAAAAACACAAGATGTGCCAGGAGACTCTTCAAAAACCTGACTCTTGGTATTCTGTGTATTAACCTCCCCAAGCCGTCCAGAGATTTGTTGACTGGCTTCTGTGATCTACTCACCTAGTGAGTGGGCGTGATGCCATGGTAGCAGGTGGACTAGGGCATAGATTTACCAGTGGACATGTGGGTTTGTGGAAACTAGGAAGGCTGTCTTCCCACGCAGGAGTGTTGGTTTATGCTATGTGAAAAATCTCCACATGGGATAAAGTAGAAGGTATATCACCCCTACTCCTGCTTAAAGGTGGAATGATTCACATCAAAATCTCCAAAACACAGATTTTAATTTTTTTTCCCTCTGTATGACTGTGATTTATAACAGAGCTTTTACTTTTCAATGTACATTAATAGTTTTTATTCTTTTTTTTTTTTAATCAGAAGAATCAATGAATTTTTACCTCATTATTAATTTGTTCCTAACATTAAAAAAAAGTGTTAGGTTAAAAGAAGAAATGTTAGCTAGAAATAATTTGACCAAATCATATTATCCCCTAAAGTCATTTTTAGCGGGGTTTATTTAGGGTAGAAAGCAGGGTTAGGTAACAAAGTGTCTAAATTTGTTGCAAGAGGGAGAAGAGGAGGAAATCTACTGCCCTTGAACTAAGTTCCTAAATTCAAACGAAAAAAGCAGATCTTAGAGGAAGAGCCAGTACACTTAGTTTCTAAAGGCCTAGCTTACCAATTGGAAAAGGTAGGCACCCATATGCATTTTGAAATATAGGTGGCCTTATGGACACCTAATAGATCAGGGCTGGCTTTATTTTGAAGAAAGGAGTAACACTACCTCCTGCTGTTCTCCTAGTAACCTTCTAGCTATGCTGTTTACCCCAGGGCAGAAATCTGTCTTTTAGCTACACTTCAATCTGCGTGTGTGTGTTTGTATGTGTGGAGGAGGGAAGATGAAGGTGTATCTTACACACATACTGCAGTTTATGATCCTCTGGATGGTAGAAATGAAAGGAGAGGGTACCCCCCAGCCTTCCTGGTGAAGCTGGACCCATGAGCCTTCATAGACACGAGCTGTGGATCAGGCCATGACCCATGGAGGATTTGGGCTCCCGACTCTGCTCTCTACTGCAGTCACGCACTATCCTCCAAGTTAACAGGGAAAGGATCTAGAAACAGGTCTCTCCTCTGCTAGCTGAGTCCTCTAACTTGTAGGATAGATTTGGTTTCCATCTTTTATCATTTTTCTTCCACATGCATGACTCCTGCATTGCTGGCCACAGGACAAGCAGGGAGACTGCGTGCCCTGCCAGGATTGCCCAGGGCCTGGTGGTCTGGCTGCTTTCCTGAGCAGCTGGCTCGTGGTCACTCATGTGAGTAAAGTCCTAGCGTGTGATTCCACACTTCCTGGCCCAGTGCTCCCGCCTGCTATTGGTTTTGTGAAAGGTTTCCCTCTCTAGTAGGTAGAAACCAGTTTCTGTGTGCTCCTTGGCATGAATGAGTGCCTAAAGCTAATGACCCAGGAGGTCTTCTGGTGGAGAGGAGATGTTTAAGGAGTTCAAGCACCTAGGGAGTTAGGAGGTCTACAAAGGAGTAGGACTGCATGGGTATAAGGTGGTACCTGGACTGAACCCTTGTCCTCTGCTCAAGATCTCAGCAGAGAAACCTTCCAACAGCTTTTTTTGCAGAGCTGGGTGGATAACTGTTATTCTTCCTCTTCCCAGGGGGGCTGTGACCTCACCTGCCTATACTTTGAGCTGACTTGTCCTTGAATGAAGATGCTTGAGGCTCACCTGGAATGTAAAGCTGTGATGTGGTGGCATGTTTACGTGTAGGTCATTTGAAGGTATGGTATTTCAGCAATGAAGAAGACTGGATGCTAGAATACAGACAGTCTGCTTCACATTTCCCACCCATTACAGGATGGCTTCACTTGCCCAAGGCAGATGTGCTTGTGGCACCACTTAGGTTTCTGAAATGAGCACACAAGGCAACAGAGGCTAGGTGATATCACAGAAATTCTGCTGATACGTGATCTAATAATGTCCAAAGCAATACTGTGAGATTCTGGGCAGAAGCATGGTATTGAGACATTACTAGTTTGTAGGGTGATTAGACTTGTAGTAGCAGAAGCTTTTCACTGGAATTTGACACAACTAGGTTTTGCAGAGGATCACGGTGAACAGAAGCCCACTCTATGTTTTACTGACTCTGGCTTTTCCCCTCAGGCAAATTTCAGACAATGCTGGAAGGTGATTTTTTTTCCCTCAGTTTATGATGTCCTAAAGAGAACTACTTCTAGCCATCATCCATTTGTCAGGTATTAAGTATCTGGAAAAGAATTACAAAGTTCCACAGGCTTTATTGCCAGTAAAAGGAAGCTGTCATGCTGTATGAGAAACCGAAGGAGAATTGAAGGTATTGTTAAGTGGCAGAAAGACAATGTCTGTCAAAACTGATTTTCCAAGTGGATAGGGAGTATTTTCCAAGGGGGAACATTTCCATACAGTTAAAGAACATAAACATGAAAACTTAAAAAATAGCAATTGTCTATGCAACATCCTTAGCATGTGCCCAAGTGTCAGAGGAAACATATGAGATCTTGCAGCAGTAAACCATTGAGTTCTGTTTTTTCCTATTTTTTCCATACAGCACCAGTAGCATTTTAACAGGTCTTTTGAATTGTTACCATCTTTTGTCTAAAAACACCTGCATCATAGGAACATTCATTCTTCACACTTACAGGAATGTTTTATTTTTATATAAATTGCCACAGATGTGCACACATTTTTATCCTAAAATCTATGTAGTTATGGCAGAGTTGAAACCAGCTGCAAACCCAAATTTTAAAGAATATTGATGTGGGCAAAACCCCATTTCTTGCAAATTGTGTATATTCATTGGCACTGTATCTCTAAATTCTACTGAACTAATATTTTCTCACATAGTATCCAGAGATATGTTATTCCGGTCACGTATGCTAAACTAAGGTCCAAAATTAATTTTTGTTCCAGGGTTGTAAACCCTCTGAAAATAGTATTTTAGAATGGAAAGCATGACAGCCCTCATCTATAGCATCACAAATGTGGTGCTGTAATGTCCCTATCATCTCTTCAAAAGGTATGTCACATAAATATGTCAGAATACTTGTCATGTTGTGAACACTTGCAAGTAGCAATTGGAGCAAATTTGCATAAACATATTAGAGTGAAAAAAGCATATGCCTGGAGATCCAAATAGCACAGAAAGGAAAGCAACCAATGATAATAAAACTGCACATACATTCAGGTTGTCTCAATTTTATTACTTTCATTTAATTTTCAGAAACTCTGTCTGAGTGAGCCTTGTCTGGTTGTGTGCAAATTTGTAGTTGCTCTGAATGATTATTTTTATGAACAAAGGATAAACCAACATTTTTTCTCCCTCTATTTGCAAATCTGTAAAGGGGCTCTTAACCCTAATTGTGGATATTGTTCTTGTGTAAACAGGAGGTTTTGTTAAGTATTTTGAAATCGTGGTATAAAGGTCTTCCATAAATGCTGCTCCAGGAATACATAGGGTGTCCCAATTGCAAACACCCATGTGGATACCTCAGGGACCTTCAGGTAATCATGTCAAATGGCATTCATGGTGCTCTACACTTCAGCAACTGCATTGAGCCCCTTGTGGCTGATTACCTGAAGGCTCGCTCAGTCAGGCAGCAGTGGACGACCAAGGATACAGGAAGAGCCTGGAGATGAGGACCTTGACCCAGTAAAGCTCAAAACACTGACATTTTCCAAGGAGAGGCTCCAGAGTTGCTTTTACAAATGATCTCAGCATCCCCACTCCAGCCAGTTTACACATCAGAGCGTCGCCCAGCTGAGCACAGCCTGCCCAGAGGAAAGCTGTGTTGTGGTCATTTGAGAATGCACATGCCCCCATCACACATAATCAAAATTCAGTAGGTGTCTCAGTTAAAAATCTGCCCAAATCATTGATCTCTGTGGTAAAAGTCTCCAAGGTAAGGGGTTATTATAGGCACATTTGAAGATATATAAAAATAAAAGGAGGAAGAAGACCAGTAGGGTAGGGTTACAGAGGAACTGAAGAATATGAAGGAAAGTTGCAGCCAAAATCCCAAATAGTTTTGCATAATCATAACTAGTGTAGACCCTTATGGCTTCTCTGGCACTAATTAAAACCTCTTGGAAAAGGAAAATGTATTCATGTTTCTCTGTACTGTCCAAGCTGACATGTAGCTGTTGGAAACTCTATTTTAAAAGCAATTTCTTGTTTCTTCTCAGGATGTATAAAACAAGAAATATATAGAGAAATAGAGTTTGTGTTGTAAAATCCAGTGAGTAGATTAAGAGATTTTCAATTTGCAGAGAGACCACTTGGGCTTTAAAAAGCCTTGTTAGCATCTTCCAAATGCACTGCCCCTGCTGCTGACCCTGAGGGAAAAGAGATTTCAAAGACTGCCAAGTGACATAATTTGTGATACTCACTCACTGATATTTAAAAATATTTTAACAGATCCATTTACTTGGAATAAAAGGATGCCATTACACATAGCTGCCTACTTTTAAGACAGCAGAGTGCTCTTCCAGTTGGCCCCATGTTTGGTATTATTCTGGACCATTAAAGGCAGGCTTTTCCCCTCCTTCCCTCCTCCCGCCCTGAACCTCCAATTTTGATGCAGAAGGTCACATGCAGTGTGTATATGTGTGTTTATATCATATAAATTTTCTTAACATTTCAACAATCTGTAGGAAAGAGCTTCCACAAAAGGAAAATACTCTGGGACTGGTGCGGTGAAACATGAAACTGCAAGCTCCATAGGAACATAGGAAGGCAATGAAAGTTTAGAAAAACTTTCAGATTTTAATTCATGTTAAAGTCAGATGTTTCCAGACCAGAGACTGCTTTACTGCAGATCAGATTATACCACTGGCCTGCTCCCTTTTATTAATTTAAGCTGTCTCTGGCTGTGCTGAATGGAAAAGGCTCCCAGTCGCCAGTGGTGAGGAGTTAACAGGATGGCCAAGGAGAGCTCACATGCCTCAGCAGTTTTATTCAAAAATTCCATTTAAAAATGGAGAAGTTTTACAGGGCAATATAAACTCAGGTCTCTCTTACTTAAGACCCACATTTACCTCCATCTATACAGATGCAGCCTACCTCACCTGAATTTTTTTCACACAAAAGTGTAGTTAAAACACTCTCATTTAAAAAAAATCATAAGTCAGGAGGAAATTAATCCCTGATTCCATCTAGTTAATTTTGTTCTGTATCCTTTCCCACTCTGCATGTTCTAGGTGCAGCACTAAGGACCTTACAAGGCTGAGAGGGAAGAAATGAAGATTACTTCCTTGTTTCTTTCGTGCTTTGATTTAGAGAAAGCTGTTTTCAAAAATTCTATACATACATACACACATACACACATGTGTGCACGCGTGTGCGTGTGCACACACACAGACACATATATAAAGGAAATCTATCTGGTGATGTTCTGAGATTGAAATTTCTTTTCCAAATCACTTCTTTCCCTTGCAATTTAATGTCAAGCAGATTTGAAATTGAGACTACTGTAATGGACCATAAATGATGGAGAGAGGATTATGCTATTATCTGCTGCATGCCACTCAAGAGCTTTAAGCAAAAGTATATATTTTTGAACAGGGATGTTTTTACCACATAATTTCATATTTCTCTGGCCACTTACTAGGGCCAGTTTGTTATTTTTGAAAGGAAAACACTATTCTAATTACCTCAGGTTAGAAATACAAGAATAGTTATAAAGAACTAGAGAAACAGATTAAAATAAAGTTTTAGTGGTAAAGGAAAATGCTCATATTTTGATAATAAATGGGTTTTATTTAAGTTTTTACTCAATTTCAGTTGCCTGGATTTACTTCTTAAGACATTTTTTTGTACATAGAGAATAATTTATCACAGGTCGTTTTATGAAAGAGTATGTGTAACAGTAGAATATAATAAATAGATTTAGGACAGCTGGAGTGAGTTTTAGTATCCAAAGCCAATGAGATTGAAGTTGCCTGGTGATCCCAGACTTGCTGCTGATGTTTCCTAGTAGCAAATCCAGGTTTGTTTGGTAGTCCTAACAAGCACTGTAAAGGCATACAGTAAAAAAGCATGCTATATAAAGAGTTTGCAGTCTGAAAGGCAGAGATCACATATTTACTCTGATTTTTAAAAGGACTTCTACCCAGAACCTCATAGCTGGGTCTAAGTTTTACATGTTGCCTTCTGGATCGGACTGGCCCTCACCAAATACAGCATGTGAGTACAACATTAGGCATGAAAACAAGAGTGACACAAAATCAGACCTGGCATCCAGTCTAGGCTTTATCCTTTTCAACTGCTAATGGGCATCATTTGCCAAAAGCTGGACCAAATTTATTTTTAAATCTGGGCACAAGCTCAACAATGACAATTGTTTATGCAAAATGCCAGGGCAGAAATGGTCCTCAGCGCCTTAAATCATTGTTTGCTTTCAGAATGATATAATTCTCTGTCCACAGATTACACGACAATAAATTCATAACCTCAGTGCCATTATTTCATCCAAATAGAAAAGGTTTTGGAAGCAACTGAGGATAAAATACAGGCCTGTGATGTGTGTGGTTATTTCAGATCCACTGGGTTTCCGACTCATGCAGATTTCTTCTGAGGTTGTAGCACTGCCTATGAATAACAGGACGGATGGTTTTGACCACTTTTTTAGATACAAGCAAAATGGAAAGACATTTATATTCTCTGTCTTACTTTTTTACTGGTTTCCTCTTTTTTCAATAATTTTTCAGGGACAATATATGTCACTAACTGGACTGAGCATAGAAACAGCTGCTAAATCACTCTAATATTATTGGCCAATTGTATATGTAGTACTCATAAAGCTAAATGAATTTCTTCTTGGCATTTTATCCTCCTATACCTCAGCTCATCCCAATTAGGAACTGTGATTTATTTCATACTTTTCACAGAAATAATTTTGCAACTTCTGTGAAATGAATTACTACGAAGAGGTACAGGAATGTGACAGGGGAAAAGCATTTGGGTTTTCTGTCATCTGTAGTATCTACACAATTTATGAGTCTCATCGCCTCAGTACTTTAGTACCTATGAGTGATGTCATTAAAGGCTTTATAACAAAGACATATAATAGTATAACCTTGATTTTCCAGTTCATAATGTTGTATTAGTTGGTTAAGTGTTAGGAAGCCCTTTATCCTGCATTTTTGTAGAGTGTAACAAGTTGAGATTTCTTTTCATTGGAAAAAGTTTTTCTTCAGTGAAACAGGCTCTGCCCGCAGTCCCTCTGTGGAATAGCCTTGTGAGGGCACGGAGCAGGTGACTGTGGAGCTCACCTTTCTTCCAGCATTTCTGGGGACTTGCCTTAGAGAGCCAAACTGGCATCACCAAGGGGAGGCCCAAGCCTACTAACCACACTTGTGGGAGTGCAACAACACCCACAGTAAAGGAGGACATAGGTAAGGATTGGAAAAAAGACAAATGTCGTATCTATCTACTGGAAACAGGATCCAGGGAACTGCAGGGTGATCAGCAACTCAGTCCCTGGGAAGATTATGAAGCAAATCCTCCCTGAAACCATTTTCACGCACTGGAAGGACACATGCAGGAGGTAACTGGGAACAGTCAGTATGGATTTACCAAGGGCAAGTCATGCCTGACTAAGCTGGTGACATAAGTGGCTGTGTAGACAAGGGGAAAGAAGTGACATAAGGAAAAAAAATAAAAATCACTGTGAGGGTGTCTACACTCGAACTTGTTTCCCAGAGAGGCGGTGGAGTCTCATGTCTGGAAACAAAACTCAAATGGGCACAACCATGACCAACTTGCTCTAACTGACTCTGCCTTGAGCATGGGGTTGATCTAGAGACACCCAGAGGACTACCTGTTTTTGTGGTTCTATGACAAAGTGAACTCCATCATCCCACAGATCTTCTAGCACATTGTGAAAACAATTGGGTCTCCCACTTTTTAAAAGCCAGAGGGTACCAGGATACAGTGTGCCAAGATGCTTCGCAAACTGTTCTGCATACCTCCTTACTCCTTCATGTTGCCTTCATGTTAGATGGCTCAAATGAACTCGGTGCTTTCCAAGAGTTCCACTGATAATGAGTGAAAAGAAGTTATTTTCCAAGACTAATTTTTTTTTTTCTTTTTCTACTTCTGGTTTTCCTAACAGGATGACTAGACAAAATAAAATAATAGGTAAAAAATATAAACCAGTTGCGTTTAATTTTCTTTTGGCTGACAATAGTCTTGGAATGCAGTCTTCCACCTGCTGATATGTGTCTTGGATGTGTGGTCAGAAAACTAGAATAGCTAGAATAAGATGTGTTGATCTTGGATCTGAGCCTGATTTTGTATATTTTGACTTGATCAATTCATAACTAAATGTTGGAGGAATGAGGAAAGCAACCTCCCCACCCATTTTCAGGCAGAATCAGCTGTAGTGTCCTACTCTCTGGTTTATTTTTTTATACTTCAAACTGTAGAGACAAGGAGTTCTTTTAATTACTTATTTTACATTACAGATAAATTTCCCTGTCTCTTTTCTTAGACCTAATCAGGCATAGACAGTTGCCTCAAGAACTGTAATATCAAAATATAAATATAAACCACAAGAAACTGCTAACACTTCAAAACTCTTTGTATGAGACAGGCAAATTTTAAAAATTACCCCTGTGAATATAATTATTTTATTACTTTTTTCAACTTTTTTTTACATGTTTTGCATATTTAGACACTTATGAACATTTATCTAACAGCAAGTAAAACTTTCTCTGAGAAATAACAAATTTACCTAAACACATCATTTCACTGCTACTGTTTTTAAAATCCTTGATGACTTCAGCCCAAATTTGCCAAATCCTTTCAGCTGCGAAAATGGGGGATTATTTTATTTGCTTTTTAGTCAATGCTGTGTCATAGTCTCACTCTTATTTCCATCCTCTCCATGACAAGTTTGTTTAAAACCACCTTTCAGGGCTCCCAAGTGGTAACTTAAGTCTCAAGCTTAAGTCACTCTGTGGTATGGGACATTTAGGCTGTTTTTCACTACACTGTTCCAAAAGTGCCCTGGAATGCAGCTGTCCCACCTCCAGGTTCAATACGTATTCACCAAGCAGAAGAGTCATTCTCAATCTTGTGCTCAATAACAGCTGAAGGATTGCATATGAAACAACAGCTGCAATAGATGATCTCGCAGTTTAATGAACAAGATACTGTCTTGGAAGCTGGGAGCTGCAGGCTTAAAGTCCTTCAGGTACAGGTCAATCTGGGGTGTTCAGTCACTTCCCACAGCCAGAGAGCCTAATACCTTTTGAATCCAGCCCTTCAACTCCTCTTCTTCCTTTAAAATAAATTTAATGCTTAATTCCACTAGAACACATTTACCCAAACTGAATTTTCTAGTTCTTAAAAACTCTACTTATAGTAAAGCTTCAATGTCAGAAATGTTTTAATCCCATGGGATCAGAAGCAACTAAAATAACTTCTTTGCTAAACATAACAACTCTTAAAAAGAGCCTTGGAAAACAGATGTGCTAATAGTCTTGAATGGAAAACACTATATACTCACCGCCATCCATTCTTTAGTTTAGGATGGAAAATAAATGACACCAGTCTTCAGAAGTTCCTATTTAAAGATTCATTGTGCTTCTGGCAAATGTCAACAACCAGGATGGGAGAGAGGAAAGGTGTAGGTGATCATAAAAGGAGAATTTGGCTGGCGGATTGTATTTAGAATTTCCACAGCGTGGGGAGGTAGAGAAGGTGAGATTTCATGTATTTTCTAGAAAGTCATTCTTTTAATTTGAAAAGTCCTCAAGATATGACAAGACCACTCACACTAGGGCTGTGCTTCTGAGGTTTCTGGACTGTAGCAAATGCTTTTTGTTCCACAAAATCCTACAACTACAGATTAAATCAACGTGCACAGTTGGTAGTGACACTTTTTTTAACAACAGTGAAATAAAATGACTGGTTCTATGACAAAAATATCCTTTTAATTGTCCAGTCTGGGCAATGACCCAAGGTAAAAACAAGCAGGCTAAATGGCCCATTGCCATATCTCTCAAGAAACAATTAGAATATTGTTCTTCCATTCGTCGTGTTGGCTGGATTCCCATTTCTTAATCTGTCTGTAAAGGCTGACATTATTATTTCTCTGTATTTGCTTTTTAAATTGTGGTTTCTAGAGTTTCCCTTTTCATCTGCCTCTCAACCTCTTTCTCACACTTTTCTGCTTTGCTACTGAATTTTCTCATCTATCCCATTCCCCTGCTTTTTTGTCCTGGCATTGGTTGCTAGTGATAGTTGTGAGGTTAGCTTAAATCTATCTAGTTTCCATTCACTTCTTCTCTAATTTCCCCAGAATGGGATCATGCCATCAAACACTGAAAAAAAATATGGATTGTACCTTTAGAGAAATGTGAAAAAGGATTCCGTTCTTCAGGCAAAAAGGAAGGCATCGAAGGAAGGCTTTCACATATTGGTGAGGTAGTATGCAGGCGGTAAGCTCAAGAGAAGGATCCAAAAACTAGCATCAAGGCAATACAGACTTAGCATGGAAATCAGTACTGAGGGGAGCACATGGACACTTACATTACACTTGAAGCCACCTGGACCACACAGAATATCCATTACTGTGCTTATCTATGGCCTGCATGAGGCACTTGATGGAAAAGAGGAGTCCATACTCTAGTCCTTTCTTGGTCTTGGCACTGATGAAAGCAAGGGTGGAGAAACAAGGTTTTCAGATTAGCTGGTCTCAGAGGACCTTGCCACTGTCATTGTTGATGTGACTTGTTGTTTCCATTCGTAGAGGCATATTAAAACTATCAAATCTGAAAGCAGTTTAAAAAGCATGCGCAGTGACATTCCCTGTAATGTGAACCAGGCCACTGTTATAGCAGTCAGGATACTGTGGCACATCTGAAATTCTTTCATAGTAAACTTAATGCACCTCTATCCCTCACCTGGAGTCCTGCTGACTGTTGCTTGTGAATTGAAAGGAGAAGGTGTTGGCATTAAGAAATTAAGAATAATAAGCAGGTAGGAGAAGATGGCTCCATTTTGAGAAGCGAGAATGGACAGAAAGGAAAGCCAGCTTAGCCCCAGAGGTGTACGGGAGTACCATCCTCTGCCTCCCCCGTTTGCTCTCAGGTAGAGCTTGGTGGGGAGGAATTCTAGAAGAAAGGTCCCTGGGCAGCTAAGAATGAAATATACTTTGAAGCATAAAGTAGACTGAATTTTATTAGTTTTGTTTCTCTGTGACCCCATCTCATACTTTTCAGTTGAGATCTTCACTTCTTGTTTTTCCACAGGAAACCAACACATTTTTCTCCATTAAGTTGTCTGATATTAAAAATGAACCCAGAGGTAACTGTCAATCCAGGCTACACACATCTCTAGTAGTAGTGAACCTAATTAAAGTGATGAATGAAAGCAACCACAAGGGAGACCCGTAACATGAGACACATTTGGGAGGGTCGGGAGCTGAGTTTGCCTTCAAACAGTTTAGATAGCATGAGAGCTGAGATTGCCAGGCACCAGCTTCTAAGGAAAAGGCCCTCCTGGACTGCACCAGCCAGCACCCATCTGGTAGGGAGCAGACAGCAGAGACACAGCTCTCAACCCTGGGCCACACCGAGGCTGTCACACACACTGAGAGCTTGGCATCAGACTTTCAGGAATTGCCGAGCTGTGCATTACAATGCCCAACTTCTTTTAGGACCTGGCAATTTTGTCCTGAAAAATCAATGTATATAGGCATCTTTTTGGCAGAGCAGTGCAGAAAATGCAGAGGAAATGAATCTCAGATATTGCTGCAAGAAGGACTGGACGAACTGTGTTCATCCCCTCAGCATGAAGGTTAACACTGAAGAAGCACATGAGCAGGAACAGTGTGCCACTAAACGCACCATCAAAGGGAGGCTGAAGGAGTTATGTGGTCCTCTTGCTCCCTGCTACAGTCTTAGCAGCCCTTTAGAGGCACAGGGACAAAGCAAGCACAGGTCCACTCAGACACACGGATCTCCCTCCCATGTGTACTGATCAAAAAGAGAACCACATCACCCACAACCACAGTAAAACATTTGTTTTCATCTGTAGTCCTTTGTTGGCAGAAAGTGATCAGAAAGATTGCCTTTCAACAGCAACAGAGTTAGAATTTATTATTATTATTATTATTATTTTTATGGAAAGCAATTGTCCTTGCAGGGTAAAATTTAAAGATAACAAGCTGGAACCATGCACGGCTTTATGAACATAGTGAGCTGGATTCCTCTCCTCCCCGCCCCCAACCACAAACCCATGCTGGGCCTATGAAATGAAAGCTGTCTTTAATGAAACAAGGAAATGACACGACTGAATGAATGGAGCTGCCTAACAGACCTGTGTCTGGTAACTGAAGAAACTCTTGCTGAGAGAAATGGACTGTGAATGTTCATTACAAAAACACTGATTAAGAGATAAAGGACAACAATCTGACCCCAAAACAAATGTTGTTTAAGATCTGTCCCCTATTAACTTTTTATCTTCACCTATATATTTCTCTTAAACTATTGGAGTCATGTCATCTAGAGAGCTTCCTCACAGCCTGCTGGCCATTTCAGCAAAGGTCATCTCTAATTGGGGTTACTCTCCAGAAATAAAAGTTAAGTACATATTTCTGTATGATTTAGGAGACTACCTCTAATTACTGGGAGAATATATACTTCTATGAGCACCTCGGATGTGATTGTACTATATTTTATTTGTTCCCATAATGCACTTGCTCTCCATTTTCTTCCCATGCCTTCTTCCTTCAGGGCTGTCTTGAAAAGTTAGGATCAGTGTGTGCAACTATACAAAAGCACTATATCCAGTTGCTCCATTTACAGAAGAAGAAGGGTGTATCCTTGGTGGTTATGTGAGCAAGGACAATATTGGATCCCTTTAGTGCAGTGACCCATCCAACCTGGTAAATCATTGTCCTTTTTTAAATGGTCAGCTTGGTCTAGTTCCTCCTCTTTAATAACTCATTTTGTGATAGTCCCTATCTTTTTAGGCCAGATTTTTTCACAGCCTTCCTCATTTTGATAGACTTCACTCATTTCTTGTTTCTATCTCTTGGCCATCTGCTCATCAGTTTTCACTTAGTTTCCTTAAAAATATGAGTAAAAATAACTGCACTAGCTCTGATCAAATGTTGAGTTAGCTTACTATCCCTCCTTTGGTAGTCATCAGTAGCGAATATTAAAGAAAGCAGGAAAGGAATAGTTCTTCCCCCTCGACGGCTTCCCAGCTTGTAGCAGTTAGCAATTTAAGGACTTCCTTTGCAGTAGGTTGTGTCCAGGCCATTGACTTTATTAGCCTGCTCACAGCCTCTCCTCCATCTATTCTTTTTCTAGTTTATATCTATTTTTGGTCTACACAACATCCTGTGGCACTACTAGCACAATGCATGAAAAGAAGGTCTTCCTTTTATTTTGATTGTAATCGTGCTACTTGTTGATTTCATTGGATGACTTCATACTTGAACACTGTGAGAAATATCACAGCTTCATTCATGACCTTATGAATCGTGATTTTCTTGACCTGTACTGTACTACCTTTTAGATGTTCTCTTTCCACCGTGAGGACTCTTGTTCTTTTTCCTTATTACTTTGTATTTCTTTTTGGGTGAAGGTTGCTCAGTACTTCTGGTCTTTCTTGTTTCCAGTGTTTTTTCTTTTCTCACTTAACTATATCCTTTTTGAGATAAGGAAACTAGAACTGCATGCAACATTCAAGAATAGACACAAAATGTTTTCTGTGTTTGCTTGCTTGTATGTTTTCCTTTATTTTTTTTTTTAATGTGTCTGAACTTTCTGTATGGTATTTTTTAGCACTGATGTATTCCTCAAATTGAACACAATCCTCCCTGAATATCTTTTTTACACCTTTTAGTGGACATCATCATATGTGTATATAAGTAGGTTATTTTTGTCTACAGTGTATATTGCTTTGCATTCATGAATACTGAATTCAGCTGATCAAAACTTAATATTTTCAATGGTCAGTCCCAAGTTTAACTACCCTGAAAAATTTTGTATCAAATCTGTTATCTTGCTAATTAAAACAATGGGCTAAAACCATTGGTAGGTCGTTTATTTTGTATTAGAGTTTTGTTGGACTTTTTGGGTAAATAATGTCTGGTACTCATGATCTGACGGTATTCTTTCTGTCCATTTTTTCCAAAACCCTTTCTATAATTGGGGGGTTGGGGTGGGAGTTGGATCAGGTGACCTCCAGAGGTCCTTTCCACCCTCAACCATTCTGTGGTTCTCTAATTCTATGATAGTGCTTATTTTGGACGCTTCTTCCCCGGATGGCCAGACTCTGGTATGGGAACCCCCCAAACCCATCCATCAACACTGAGCTTTTCTGCCTTATTTTCCTTTAGTTCTCCCTTTCAACTCAGTTATCTGTTGGCGGTACTGGCTCTCAGCAAGCTTCCTACTCCCAAAGTTTTCAAAATGTTTTTATTAATAGTTTTTATGCCTTTAGCAAGCTGCTCAGAAAAATATTTTCTGGCCGGCCTTATTATGGTTTGCAATTAACCTGCTGAACTTTAATATCTTTTCTATTTTCTTCAGTTGAATATTACTTCTGATTTTGTGGAATGCCTTTTATTCTTTTGGTAGCTTGATGGTGTGTATATTTACTGTGGGCTTCTAATTCAATGACTTTTAAATGTTGTTTTTTATTATTATTTCCTTTCAAGTAAATGGCTGTCTTTATGTCATAAAGACCTTCATGAAGTAAAGATTTTTAATGAGAAATGTTACATAGTGGACTTTAGGGGTTTTTTTCTCCACTCATTAAGACTGTTTCATTGAAGTATATTGCGGTCACTGCTACAGAATGGATCTTCAAGAATAAGATTTATGCATTTTCAGTTCTTTTCCTTTATCTCAAAGAATTGTCAAGAATGTAATTTGTACTCACTAGTCCTCAGTGGTGTGACTGTAAGTTACTTTTTCAACTAACTGTGAAAAGTGAAGCACAACCTCCTTCTGTGCACTACAACTGACTTGACAGACGATAGTCTTGCATGCTGAGGAATTGCTTCTTTATCATATAACTAGGTTATATACTAGGTAGCATGTACTTTTTCTGAAAATTCTACCCAGATTATATTAAGAAATTAATTTTTAATTAAAACAGTGTGGAAATTCCTTTGAAAATCTGATTCCTGGTGCTTTCTAGCAGCAGGCAAACGAGATTCTTTCCCCTCCCTCCCCTCCCATCTTATTATTTTTGGAGACTTTTTTTGTTGTTTATAGGAAAAAAATATTCTAACATAACTTGCTAAGTAAAATGTCCCTTTGGCAACCATCCCAGAACAGCAACTATAAACACATGTTTAGGTTTTAAGCAGTGTTATACACTAGATAATTTATCATTTCCCTGCTATAGCCATTTCATTTCAAGTCATTAGTCAGACCTGTACAAATAAATCACAACTAACAAAACTTTAACAGTCCGTATAAAGGAAATGGCATTCTCATCTTTTCTGTATTTGCAGAGAAAACTTGTAAGGAAAATTTAATAGAGGTGTAAAATGCTTACTTTGCTTTCTACCTTAATAAATTATATTCATGGGTATTTTGTTCCACTGGGGAATTCAGTCTTTTGATAGCACCGGTCTTACTTCTCTGTTTTCAAGTATACATTCCTTTGTGTTTTGTTTGGCTGAGGAACCCTTCCCTTGCTCTTCTAGTCTGTAGGTTAGTCATCATATTTCCCCAATTACATCGAGTGCAGAGTATGTTTTTAATGGGTATATATCACATAATTCTAGCAGGTAGGCTGATGAGAAAGAGTTAGACTACTGCCGACTGAGATTTCTTCACCAATAATCAGTGAAGTTTTGGAGCACAATTCACCTACATTTTGAAGGAGAAACCTATGCATTTGCACATGGTCCACTGCTGATTGCTCTCTGCAGTAATTTATTGGCTGTGTGTGTGCTCCCAGCAATAAGTTTTGGCTTTGCCTTAATAATAGTGGTTGTGATTAACACTTTAAAAGAACAGAAAAAATAATATAACTCCCCTCCTCCAAACCTATTTCTGCCATGATCCTCAGCCATAGGATATTTTTTTATTCTTTAAACTATGCAAATTATAAAAACAAATTGGTTTACAAACACTTTCCAATCGTGTGACTTTAAACCTTCCTTTATTCCTCAGGAATGTCTTTTCTTGTTCTAGAAAGTGGATCTAAGAGTAAAACTGCGCAAGTTAAGAAATGCTCAATTTTAACCTTTCTAGCAAGTTTGTCAAATAGCTTAGGGAAGTGTTTTAATCCGTGCCTTTCAAATTAGACCAGGGTGGGCCAAGGAAAAGCCTATCAACCTAAACCCATTAAGATTGTCATGAATGCAGGGGGCAGGGGGGAGGACAGGGGGATTGCCTTTCATGGACCTTCTGTTTGATTGTGATTATATTTAAATTTGAGAGCTTATTATATTTACAGCTGTGACTACGTTGCTATGACAGCAGCAACACTGCTGTCCCTTTTACAGGAAAAGGACAACTATTTACATATTCCTTAGTACAGCTTGAGTTTCATCCCTTTCTTACACCCTTTTCAATTGCGACTTATGGATGAATACATTTTGCTTGGCCCCTCACCTGTTTTTTTCTGGGAAAAGTTACTTAAGAGTAGCTTAGGTGAAGTAGTTGGGCAGGGAGGGGTAGCTGTTTAAATCCTTCTGCGGAGCTGGTTCTCGACACTTTGCTTAAATCTTCTCCCTTTCTCCCCTGGAACCTAAACCGTGCTGTGCGCCCTGCTTTCAGCCACACATACTCCTGGCTTCATTGCCACAATAGCACAGCTCAAGAGCGAGCAAGCCGCTCTCTTGTTTCTTGGAAAGAGGGGCCCGTCTGCCTGTCTGTCTGTCTGTCAAGTGTGTGAACTCCCACTGTTCCCCAGAGTGCCAGGAGAAAGCAAATCTCATTGAGCCTGCCATTTCCTAGCCAACACTAGCACAATGGAGAGCATGTAAACAGTTGGCTGGGCTGATTGTTACAACGATTGAAGCAAATCAAGGGCAGCTTTGCCATGAACAATGAAATCTGCACTCTGTATGCAAATTCCTCCTTGCTTTCACTTCTGTTTCTCATCTGTGCCAGCATGGTCTTAACAAACCTCCTATGAACTACAAAACAAGTTGCAAAACCTTGCAGATCACTGGTCTTTTATTATAAGCTTTCAGTTTCACTTACTTTGCACAAAACATGTCTGAAAGCAGAGCCCGAGCTGCACAGCTGGACTCTTTCAGGCAGCTGTTGTCTTCCCCACCCCATTTTTTTAAATACTGGGCTTTGTCTTCTTATTTGCAGTGTTATTAAATAAAGTGATAGAAAAATGAGACAAAGAAAGGGTGACTGCATCTTGTGAATCCCATGGTTCTCCATCTTTTCTATTAATCAGTGTGGAATGGCTGTTAGATTTACCAAACATATTGTGGTTCAGGAAAGCCTTATATCATTTACGAAATAGCATTATTTTTATCTTTCTTAGCATTATTTTTACCTTTCTTGCAGAAGTAACTTTGCGTGTCAGTGCTGAGGTCCCAGCACCTGTCTTACCCTTTGCTATGTGTGAACGGCTACATGGCAGCTGCTGAATTTAAGCATGTGCTCTCCTCACTGATGTGAAGCTTGAGACATTCAAGAGGTCAGTTCCCTGGCTTTCAGTGTCACACTAAACTGCTCCATGCAAGCTGTTTTACTTCGTGTTGCGAGAAACACGTTTGTTCTTTCTGGGCCCTTGGGCCAAAATAGGGTTATACCGTTAATTCAGTTATAACTATTTCTGCTTTGTCAGAATATGCATTTCCACTCAGCCCATTCCTATGTGTAGTTGGAATTGTGATGATTTGTTCTGACTGTTAGTAGTCGTTATTAATGGTCATTCAATGAACACTCTCTGTTATTAGTTTGAATTGTAAGGGAATGGTGTAATTTTGTTTCTAGAGAGTTCACCTCCTGTTGGAAAATTCTTTCGAAACTTTTTGTACGAATGAACCACAACTCAGGGTTGTCCTCAAGGGTACCACACCTGGTAACATGTATGGTTGCTAGCATCCTGCGTTCGCTGCATTGCTTAGCTTGTGCTAATAATGCCTGCTTTGCAGACACGCTGTATTGCACATTACAAAACATGGCATGAATCCAACACGGCATCTATGAATGCTGAAGAAGGGGGAGGGCATGCTATTTGGTTTCAGTCCCACATTGAAGTCCCATCCAGAGAATCTATATTTTTCCCTAATTTACTGGAGATGGCATGATAGGACAGAAGAGCTGAATAAGATGTCTCCAAATTAAGGCTCTCTAGGGATTTAAAGGGGAGGTCTTTGGACCAGTCTGCAAGATACAGAAACATGGTCTGTCAAGTGCTTGCCTTTTTCAGGAGTGAGGCTTGTGTGAATGGAGCAGAAGCATGGCCAACACAGGAATGTAAGCAGATCAGTGAATTGAATTGAAGGGAAAAGAAGCAGATAGTAGGCAGAAAACCCCACCTAGTAGGGATTGTGGGAAGGTAGCAGAAGATAAGGATCATCTAAATTGAAATTGATGAGCCAGAATCCAATATTGCTAAAGAGGTTGGTCACAAGCCCACTTTGGGTTAGTGTTGTTGTAGCTGTGATCTATGGCCCTAGAAAGGTCAGTCAGCCTAAGCTGAGGCTAGAGGTTTTGGGGGCTGGAGACAATAGTTATGGAAGAGATTGTATTAAGAGAGTGAGCATTGTTTATTTATTTATTATGTTTTAGCACAAAAAGTAAATCAAAGCCATCTAAAATGTTTTCCTCTTTTTTTNACAGTGTCACATGTAGCCAGCCATTACCAGGGTACGCATACCCCAAGTACGGCAGCTTTGACTGCTTTTTCTAAAGTAGGTTTCCATTGCTGTTAGAGTAAAACTTTGCACAGCCTCAATTGGGTAGTAACATAACCATCTTTCACCGTCAGAGAAACGTTTGGTGAAGGGGTTGTGTACCTCTGGCTTGGGCATAAACATTAGCTCAGTGACAAGCAATATCCTCTCTAATGTTTCTGTATAAGCAGAACTTTCAAAGAGTAATGAGACCTATCCTGAAGAGACTCTGAGATAATCCTCTTTAAAGATACTTTGCTTGATATTGTGTCCCATTTTTTCCAAATTTATGGATATAAGAAATCTTTTAGTCGGTCCATGTTTATATCATTAACGGGTGACCAATTAGCCTGTAAAACCTGGTTTCACAAAAAACTCTACTTAGCACAGAGTTTCAGACTTTATTTAAGATTAAAAAAAAAACAAATAAAAGAAGCAAGCAAATCAAATGCTTTAGTTAGACCCTTCCTGATGACATTCTGCTTTACTTTCCCTTCATTCTTTTTTGCTTTCAGTCCAGACATTTGATCTTTATAAAATATACCTTCCAACAAAAGAAAATATTGTACATTCTTACCCGCAAAGCATCCAGACTGTTCATTACTTAATCGGTTATGAAAGCAAAGTCTCATAAGTTGGATTGTTTAAAGAAGCTGTATTTAACCTATGGTCAGGCATTGTTCTCCCAAGACATTTTTTAAAAGACCAAGGAAAGGTCTTGTGCTGTGTATGGGTTTTATATCCAAATAGCAATTTAATTGTAAATAAAGATTGCTTTTATAGGAATTATGATTAGCATGCTGCAATACACACTGGAAAAAACAAAATGATGAAGCCTGTATATCAATTCTTTACGAGGTAATGCTTTCAACATAAATCAATCCATTAACTGGTGTCCCTTGGCTGTAGTTTATGGCAATACTGACACAAGTGCAGAGCTTTACAGAAGAGAGAGTGTGCAGAGCATGCAAATAGATAAATGGCTATTACCTGGAGGAAACAGTTTGGCAACAACTGAAGTTTAGATTTTTCTATCAAGTCAGCACTTTAGCAGGGCAATTCAAGTTTGTGACCTCCTGTCACATACCTGAGCTGGAGCCAACACCAATTGGCTGCAAAAGTGTAGAGATCATTTCTCTTATAATCCATCCTGCTATATTTCTTGGGATGGAATTTTGACATATGTCAGGCATAATTTCCTCTTTTGAAAGAGGCAGAATTTCATTTGATTTCCCCCTTGCCTCCTGGGTTTTTTTAGAAATAGGAGTTTATACAATTTAGACAAATGTTACAAAGTTTTGACTACAGTGGCCTATATTTTTTTGTCTGGTTCTTCAGGAGCAAATGTATTTTGTTGCAGTTCTTCCTTGTTTTTTACTAAGGGGGTTTTGTGTTCAGCATTATCTTTGTAAATGAGATTGATTGGTGCTTGCCCTTATTCAGGTCCTTGTATTCAAAGGTGCATTTCACAGAATCACAGAATCACAGAATGGTAGGGGTTGGAAAGGACCTCTGGAGATCATCTTGTCCAATCCCCCTGCTTGAGCAGGTACACCTAGAGCAGGGTGCACAGGACTGCGTCCAGGTGGGTTTGAATATTTCCAGAGAAGGAGACCCCACAACCTCTCTGGGCAGCCTGTTCCAGTGCTCTGTCACCCTCACAGTAAAGAAGTTTTTTCTCATGTTCAGGTGGAACTTCCTGTGTTCCAATTTGTGCCCATTGCCCCTTATCCTGTCATTGGGCACCACTGAGAAGAGTCTGACCCCATCCTCTTGACACCCACCCTTCAGATATTTGTAAGCAGTAACAAGGTCCCCCCTCAGTCTTCTCTTCTCTGGGCTGAACCAACGCAGGTCTCTCAGCCTTTCCTCATAAGAGAGATGCTCCAGTCCCCTGATCATCTTTGTGGCTCCCCACTGGACTTGCTCCAGCAGTTCCCTGTCTTTCTTGAACTGGGGAGCCCAGAACTGGATACACTACTCCAGATGTGGCCTCACTAGGGCCCAGTAGAGGGAGAGAATAACCTCCCTCGACCTGCTGGTCACACTCTTTTTGATGCACACCAGGATCCCGTTGGCCTTCTTGGCCACAAGGGCACAGTGTTGGCTCATGGTCAGCTTTCTGTCTACCAGCACTCCCAGGTCCTTCTCAGCAGAGCTACTTTCCAGCAGGTCAGCCCCCAACGTGTACTGGTGCGTGGGGTTGTTCCTCCTCAGGTGCAGGACCTTACACTTACTCTTGTTGAATTTCATTCTGTTCCCCTGGGGCCAAGTTTACCAGCCTGTCCAGATCTCACTGGATGGCAATGCAGCCTTCCGGCATATTTCAGGACTGAAGAGAAAACCACTTCTCAATAGAGCTATGTATTAAGTTTGACAGTATTTCAAATGTTCCTTAATCTGTTTACCAACATGCAGAGCAGTAAAAAATGAAATCTGGAATGCCCTTTTAAAGTTAAATGGATTAAAAATCGGAGAAATATAATTACAACCATTTAATTCAGTTATATTACTGATATCTGACTATTTAGATACTAAACAGAGAAAGCTGCCACTAAATTGCAGCTGACCTAAACCACATCAACTACTTTCAAAACCAACTAAATAGAAACATTTCTTTATTTCTTTCCTAAGCACGTTATTTTTCACTCTTACTCCCAGTTCCCAGTCTTTTGAGACCTGTTAGCTAAACACAACAGGCACCCTCAATACATTGTACGGTCTTATTTGCATTCAGAGAAAAAGTTCTTGCTTTAGATGGTATTACTTTCGAGCAGGGAATGGTAAAACCTGTGGTGCTAAAAGAGTTACAATAGCTCTATCAGATTAGACTTCTATGATCTTTATAGTTACATTACTAATGGAGCTGACTGAATATTTCAGAATGAAAAATTCAGCTTTAGTTTCTTTATTGCTTGCAAAATATCTTTGATAAGGTTTCCTGTATTAAGGAAAGATTCTCAGTTGGTGTAAGCCAGTGTGTTTTCACTGCATTCAGTACAGGATGAGGATCTAGGCAGTGAAAAGTTCATAAATATTCATATTGCTAGGTGTGCAACTCAGTTTTGACTGCATGATAAATCACAGGGTTTCTTTTCCTTCATAAAAAGATTGTGTAAGAACTTGAAGAACATGTGTTTCTGAGTACAAAAGTGCATGTTAGAATTAGTTTTAACAAAAATTGCTGAATACAGCTTTATAATTCCTTTTTTCACTGCGCTTTGTGCCAGTAAAATTAGCAATGTTTAAAGGTGTAAGATAACTAAATGACATGAGCGCAGAAAATAGAAAATCACTTTAAATTTGCACAATTTTTCATCTGAAAAAAACCCAACGATCTTTCAATTCTGATGAACAGTCTATGATTGTCCAATTTTACAGGTATAATCTTTGTACCAAATGAACTTTCAATGTTTTTTAGATTGATTAATCAGCGTCTTATAATAACTTTTAGACTTTGACATTTTAATTAATCTTAAATAAATTAACAGAAAAGTGGAAGCTATAACTGCGATCTTCTGATTGGACCTCCATAACACTCATCAGAACACTATATTGCTGATTGAATAAAGGTGTATTTTTAAAAGGAAAGAACTCCACCTTGGTTTACAAGTTGTCAATAAGAAAAAGACTTCATCTCAACTTTTGCCAAGTTTGCCAAGTTGCTTCAATTGTTCGTTAGAGTTGACTTTTGAAAATGGCCTATTTTCTATTTCTTATGATCTAGTATATGGCTGGAAGATAATGACCTGTGCAACTGCCTCATTTTTCACTTGACATGGGTAAAATTCCACGCAAGACAAGGAAAGAGAGAATCTGAGACTTCTGATTCAGATAGAATAAAGATCCCAAATTTCACATTCATATCTGAATTATCCATAATAATTAGCCTTCCATGATTCAGAGACATCAAAGAACTTCATAAAACTGGGTACTATTTTGATAACGGAGGCTTATTGACTATCCATGGGAAAGAGAAAAGATATGCTAATTTATCTATCTGTCATTCAGTTTGAATCAAGGAATTTTTTTCCATGGGAAATAAAATAAGAAAGAAATTGGTATCTTGCCTCCAGTAAAAATGTGATCAGAAACAGCTGTGATGGGTACAGACTAGATAGACAGAGGCACAGGCTATGTATCAAGGTAAAGCAGTAATACAAGTACAACAAACTATTCAGGAACTGTAGGACTCTGGAATCACTGGAAAAATTAACTAGGATCATCTGATTTGCTTTTTACATAATAGGGGCATCTTTCTGCTCCGAAACACAGATGCAGAGCCTAGCAATGAAGCAGCAGGGACTTCTGACTTGCTTACTAGGGACCAGAGCTTCTTCTAAACCTTGATAATACTTTCACTGCAGGTTAAAGAAGCCAAAATGCGTGTCAGGACCCCATAGTGCTGTAGAAGCACCTGGAGCTGCAAATAAACAGACTCAGGTTCGAACGCTCTTCCACAGCTATTTAGTCATCAGCGCACTCCCTTACATAGGGTTTTGTTTTGTGCCTTGCTGTGATTGCTGAGATGTTGGCTGAGGCTGCTGCAAGGGATGGCACAAGTCAGGGAGGGTTCCTAATGGCAGTACAGTGAGGTAAGACTGTCCTGGGAAGGGAGAAAACTTGCGTGTATAGATGGGAGTCCTGCTGCATCCTCCAGCCTGAAGACTGTTGAGTAGGACCAATGCCATTTTATTTGCTAGCATAGAAATAGTCTTTATGAATGCTAACAAGAAGACAGTACGCCCTACAAAGACTATAGTCTAAAAGACTATTGTCTAAAGTCTAAAAAGCAAGAGGTATCAGGTAGACACAGAGAGGACTGCAAGGTAACAGTGAAAGAGGGACAGCAGTTGGTCAGTGATCTCAGTACACTGGCTGCTGTTTCCATTGAACACATTGCAGGAGCAATGATTTTTGGTGTGTCTACATGTTACAGATATTGTCTTTAACACTAATGTAAATGATGCTATGCAAGGGCATCTCTGGGCCATAGAAATCCAAATAATGGTTAGAGAGTTGTTTTTACTTCCAGATAATAACTGTGTGCTAAAATATACAATCATGTGGTAGAATCATCTGGTTAATTGTTTTTTGCTGATGACTGCTTCTCTGAGATACAGGAGGAGCTAGACAGCAGGAAGAGACTCTCCTACGCCTGCCTGCACACTCCATGGTCAAGGCTCTACTCATGACTAAGTGACTCACAGTCTGAATGTAGCTCAGATCCTTGTTTTTGTACTCCATGAGCTAAAGGAAGTCCTTAAAACGGCATCTGCCTGCCTTTTAGTCACCAGACTGAAAGATCAGATGCCCTTTTACAGGATGAACCTGAAGTCATGTGCAAACTTGGACAAATGCTGTCCCACCATATCCTACCCTTTCTCAGCAGCACTCATAATGACAAAGAAATAGAGGAACTCCACTGTTCACAAAGTGAGGCACACTGCAGATGTCTTATGTGAAGGCACAGGATGAGGAGTCCCTCCCTGTCATCTCCCATAGATGATTGAGTCATTGGGGAGGAATGGAGGACAAGCTAGTCCATATACTGTGAAAGAATTCATAGAACTTACATTAATTCAATTTAGTGAAGATTAGTTACGTTCTTCAGAGGGGAAGAGGGTGATGATTTCTATTCCAGATATATTTTGCCTTTTCTCATTGAGAACTTGCCTGCTCTGGAGACTATTTTATCAGAGTGCTATAAACCCCTGCATATTAGGATTAATAATTAAAGTACTAATATATTTTTAACTATAAAATTACAAATGCAGCCATAATGCCGTTGCACAGAATCTACTTAGCATGCCTGCTGCAAAAAGGGACCTATGAAATTTTCATGAATGTTTTATATTGCAGATAGGCAGAATCATTCAGTGCTTAATGCTGCTTAATAATAGCATTGCAAACAGTTTTCTAAGGAGGCAAGCTGTGCTGCCAAATATATATGAAGTGTCACCCATCCCACCAAAAATAAGCCTTCTGATGATTACAATATTATACTGCATATAACATGCACATGCACACAAGCACACACACACACACTGACGCACTCCCTCATCTCTCTCTATATATACTTACAGACCCTCACATGGAGTAAGCAGCAAAGCATGATGCTCGTCTTTTAAATGGGTAATAACTTCAGCCTCACTGAGTTACCATTTTTTCTCCACAACTGTATGTACCTATCCGAGTAGATGATAAAAATAAGATGGACAGTGAAAGATAGAGCATTCTGACATTTTAATCACTGTTATTGCTTTAGTCACATTTCAGCATTATGCTGAGGAGGAGAAACTAGAAAGAATGGGAGGTAATGAGCTAAGAAGAAATGCTTCTGTCATGACATGTGCCACTCCTCATCAGCATGTTCTTGTCTAAGCAGATATCATATATCTCTTTCAACACTTTCTATACTGTCCTTTATAGAAATATGTTGGAAATGAGGGAATAATTTTGCAGGAGAAATTAACCTTAGAGTGTGCTTTTGTTGTTGCTCATTTTTCAAAGCGTTGGCTGTGCTTGTTAATGAGTGTGTATGTCACATGAGATTGCTCCTGCTTCCTGTCTGGAAGAATATAACTTTCCAATCAGGAAGGGGGTAAGAGGAAACCACTGAGACTTCAGCTTTATGGAGTATTAGCCAGGAGATGATTAGTCAGTAGGTGACCAAAACCTGAGCAATCTAAGAGCATTTTTTAAACTTTCTTTTCTTTTTTTTTTTTTCTTTTTTTTTTTCCTTTTTTTTTNAGTATTTGAAGACCAGCTGTAAAAAGGACACAGTTAGATTCCTATCTAATTCAGTGTGCCAAGGCTCTGGCCAGAAATGGTTTTGCCAAGCCTTATCTTAAAAACAGACAGTCACATTCCTGACCTATGACAGAACAAGCAGTCTCCCCGTAATCACTGCTTTGCTATTTGAGTATTTTGATTTAAGCAAATGGAGAAGAGGCAAAACCAGCCAGTTCATTTATTTTGCCAGAAGGTCTTACATAATTATTTGCACCCACCTTTTTTCCAATGACCAGCTGAGATGATAACATTTCAGGCATCCACATGAGAGAGCTCATGGGGTCTCCATTGGTCCCTAATGCACAACAGAGCCACAGACTGCAGGGGGACGCTCTCCAACCCGCTTGGAAGTGGCTGCAGAATCAAGTCATTCCTCTGCTTTTCGAACTGGTAAAATCTATTGCTCTGTACAAGAGCAGAGCACAGGCTCTTTTTTGATAATGAACTTCCCAGGAAGTGTTTGTTCTTCAGGATTCTTGTTCTTCAGGACTTACTTTTGTGGTTATCTTTATTGTTTTTCCAGACAAAAGCTCTTATGATTTGGGATTAGCCAGCATTTTTTAATAAGATTTTTTTACACTGGAAGACAAAATTATTTTGAAATAGACAATGAAGTGTGTGAGTTTCCTGAAGGAATCTATATTTTACAACTCTAAGCTACCTAAGGGTTACAGAATGATAATAATTAATTCAATGAGTTTCATTGATTATATTGTTCATTTATTTCCTTTTTAATTTTGGCGAATTCATCCCAGTGCAGTGTATCTGTGCAAGGTTCAGGAATTGCTTAATATCCTTTACATCTTTAAAACTAAATGCTGTTTTTGCTGAGCCTTCTACTAATGGATATATTTACGTCATATTATGACTTCACTGCTCTGAAGAGGCATTATATTCCCATTGCCAACAATTATCTCACCTTATCTTTATCCATGCACTGTTATGAAGAGATAGTAATATATTATTCAAGAAAATAACTTGATATATGTCATCAATGCATCCAGAAAATATAAGTTTATCTTATTAAACAAGTATGGGTTCCAGCATTTTTGAACTGCTGTAATGATGTCCTGCCTCTCTTGTGGAAAAAAAAAACTATATAAGCTGATATTAATCAGGGTGGAATGATTTAGAATATCTATTGCTGGAGAAGCTTTGAGAATAATTTTTCATTGGTGAGAACAGTGTGTAATTACAACTCAACCCTCTTTGAACATGTGTGGTAGCAATGTTCATGGACCTAGCTCACCTCAGTCAAAATATTAGTTGAAAGTGTTCTTTTCCAAATACATATTTTGGGGCTGTATAATGAAATGAGATAAAGCACAGCAGGACTCCCTTTCCAGTTAGCATACATGTTCTACATCAAGAATTAGGCTCCCTGATGGGTCACGAAATACTTGGATTTGGAGTCACTATTGAACATGAAAAACTCTAAAGAATTTAATAGGCACTATACTAAGAGCAGTCTTGGGTTTATTAGATTTACCCCCCATTATCTTCCCTCTAGCAATCCACACAAAACTGGTTCTTTCACAGCACTGTAGCTGCTCGCTGCCTGCTTCCCAGCTAATGAGACTTTATACTGCTTTGCAGCAGCTGGAAGTGTGTGTCTTTGTCCCATGCATGCAGACTTGCACCATCGTATGTCTCAGCCATGTGTGATTTGCCATGCAGAGTGGGCCTACTGCTGTGGGATATAATCTGAACCTGGGAGAAGGAAGGGAGAAGAGCTCAGCTCAGTCTGTTCCTGTTTTGGTTGCATGCACTCTTGGCCAGCAAGACCNAAGAAGGAAGACATGAGGCATATGAGAAAAACAAACTTAAGTGGGCAGGGTGTTTATACTTTTACTTGTTTTACAGACATATCCCTAGATAACAACTCAGCAAATATTTTCAATCTTGTTTTCAAAACTCCGGAAGTAAAATCTCATCTGATTCTTCATGATGAACTGTTTAAAATGCCTTGTGAAATATAGTACAGTGTAAATGCTGTACTGGATGCAAACAAACAGAATTGTTCCGACTGAACTATTCATTGAT